>OX155953.1:29428176-29620676 GCA_944548615.1 Micropterix aruncella | reverse complement strand
ATTGCTTGTGTTTGATCATTTCTGATATTGAATATTTTAATTGTTGATAGTTTTAGTTTTACTGATTGCGCCTTATATAGCTTCTTCTTTATGAAGTTTCTTCTGAAACTAAATATTGTATGCTCTCTGGGCAGTTTGTTAATTAAACATTGTATGTTATTTAATAATTCCCACAATAAAGAACTTGAAGGATTCCTTATATATATATATATATATATATGTATATATATATATATATATATATATATATATATATATATATATATATATATATATATATATATATATATATATATATATATATATATATATATATATATATATATATATATATATATATATATATATATATATATATATATATATATATATATATATATATATATATATATATATATATATATATATCTTGTAATGATCCCTTGTCGCAGGGCCCCTAAAAGACGTGGGGCCCATAAGCCGGTCGGTGCCTACTTGGCCTATGGTATAATCCGGCATTAGTGAGAGTGTTTATAATGCCATTTAAATCGATTATATATTGCAATCGCTAAAAGTGATGAAATCGCGAGAGTATTCGCAAAAAATCAGAAATATTTCGTAAAACAAACACATTTATTTCGCAATAATAATCGCAATTATCGAGTTATTCGCAACGTTACTGCTGGCTGTTTAAAAAGCAAAAATATTTCAGTAACGAAGCGAAAAACTCTGCCGCGCGGGTGCGCGCCATCACTCAGGCCTAAGCAAACAGAAGGGATCGTGTAGCATCTGCTTGAATAAATATTCGTTTATTTAATATTCATGATGTTCTCTATTTGCCGAGAAGAAAGGGTTGCGCGCGCTCACGGCATTATTGCTTTCATCCTAGTGTAATCTGTCAAAAGTTCAATAATTCACCCGCTCTCCGACTCGTCGGGCGGCACAAAATGCCCGTTAATAATTATGAAAAGTACACCAAAGCAAGAAAGTCCCAAAAGGGAATCAGATACATATTTAATCCATAAAAGATCAAATCCATTTGTAGATTTTAAATATGTATTACCTTTAATTTTGATGAAGTGGCTTCTGAAAATATATCCAATAACGATTAAATCCGAAGCATGATACCAGTAACGTATGTTAGCTTTATGTACTCCGAATTAAAATATATTCTATGGTGCCAATAGAAGGTGATAATGAGTATGACAAAGTTAAGTTTTATAGAATGTTCCTTAATTTTTGACATTTGTCACCTTTTCGGTTTATACGCTTGATAAATCGTTTTTATAAATGTGAAATAGTCTTCCTAAAAACTCTTCACTCTGATCACGTCAAAATTCCCGAACTGAGGCTACTACCGCGTCATCATCTTTAATTTCTCGACCTCTCAGATGTTAAATTGTACGAGATAGAGCAATACGCGAGAGTGGAATATAAAACGAACGATCGTCGTTAAAAACTATCTGTCGAACTTATACCTACTCGTCCGAATAAATTTGAACACATTTCTTGGGGTGTTAGATTCAGATGATTTATCTTTGGTGGGTAGTGGGATAGTTTAAGTGCGAAAAAGTGACAACCGTCTATTTCACGTTCCGCTCTAGCGTATTGCCCTATCTCGTTCATACGAACTAATTTCGGATTTTAGTTCACGAAGAAAAGCAATCGAGCCTAATCGCAATCGTTTAGAAGTTATTGGGGAATAAAAAAACGGAAAACATACATCGATGATCCATGAACACATTACACTCCTTTTTTTTTTAGGAAGTCGGACAAAAATAAATTTATAACCATAACAAACAAATAGAAGATGCAAACAGTAAAACAATCGAGCGAATTTAAACTAGGACCGGTATATAAACTGTAATATGTAATCGTATGGTTTTGATTCAAAACAGCCGTCTAGCTTGATTAAATATTTCGGAAATTAAATCGTCGAAAATGTACTTAATCCAAACAACGCATTCTCGTCTCCTGGGGCTCAAATGCGTCGGCGTGAAGCTCACCGCACAGCGCGCGGCTCCTCGCCTAGAGAATAAGGTAAGCAAAAACTGTCAATATTTGCCAAGGAGATATGTGTGGGTTTAGCGCGGTTTAGCGCGCGTTAGTATTACTTCGACTTGCAAACACGATTCCCGCAAGCGTAAATATTTCCACGTAGAATACAATGCGGAATTTTAAACAATATACATAAACAAAGAAACCGCGAGGGCGAGAACGTATCGGAGCAATAATTTAAGAGGGCAAGATTTAGAAAACCAATTTTAGAGGTAGGTATTCCATTTTCATATTCTATTGGTAGCGCAAGCAATCTGCAGACAGACGTGTAATTACAGTTTTAATAAATTTGAAACGTAAGAGATGAATATTCGTATTTTTTTGAAATCAGTGTTTCAAATTAATATGTTTACGTCATCATACATTTAGGGAAACACATCAAAAGATTAATCAAGCGTGCACTCGTCGAGCTAACCTCGTATTAACGATTAATATATGCATAGCTTGCAATATGTACGCACGAAAAAACATCAGCACCACTCCAACAAATTCGGATGTTCATTCGCATAACACGCGAAACAAACAAGACTTGCGTCCTTGCAAAGTGCGACTAAGTAAGGTTAGAAATAGTTTCCTGTATCAGTCCAATATTTTTTATAACAAGATTCCATTGTATGTCAGGGGTCTTGGAGACGTTCAATTTAAGAGCAAGGTCTAGGATATGCTTATTAAGAACCCAATGTATTCTGTTAAGGACTTTGAGAGTATTGATTTTCCAAATCTTCCATAATTATTTATATTGCAATCTTTTTATATTTTTTTTTTTTATTCTCTAATTTTGATTATTTACATTACTAAATACAATCATTGATTATCAAAGATGGATTATAATATAAAAATTATATTGACTATTTCTATTGCGATAATGTTATTGATTTAATTTTATATTTTTTATAATTTTAATTTGACTGTTTTATAACCGACTCTTCGTTTTTATATTTTGACTATCTGCAGTATTTTAGCAGCTCCAATTATTTTAAAAAGATCTTAAATCTTTATTTTAAATTAAAATATTAATTGTTTTACAATTAAAATATAATAGTCGATATTTAAAATAATTATTATACCACATAAGGTATAATACCAGTTATTCAATTTGACTATACCAAGAGTAGGGATTCCTACCAACTGGCTTAAAATTAAAAAAAAAATAGTGGTAAATTGAAAACAAAACAAAACTGGGACAAAAGTGGAGATCAAGACTCGCATCGAAATTGCACACAGCGCCTTTGGAAAAATAAAAAAGGTCCTTTGCAATCGAAGCCTGAAAATCCCACTTCGAATACGTCTTCTCCAGTGCTACATCTGTCCCATACTTCTATATGGATGTGAGGCCTAAACTATTAAGGAAAATCTCAAGAAACGTATAGAAGCATTCGAGATGTGGGCATACGTCTGTATGCCCACATCTCGATGTCGATATCTTGATGTCGATATCTTGGACTCAGAAAGTTATCAATGAGGAAGTTCTACGGCGTGTCGGCTAAAACAGCGCAAATCTGCATACCTGCGTCACGTGCTTAGGCACGACAGGTACGAACTCCTGCACTCATGTTAGGAAAAGTTACAGGGAAGAGGAGACCAGGCCGTAGATGGAAATCTTGGTTGCTGAACATTCGAGAATGGACCGGGATTACGAATGTCACTGAATTGTTTTGCCTGGCGAAGGACAAAAATAAATATACAGAGCTGACTGCCAACCTTCAATAGTTGGACAGACACCCTAAGAAGAAGAAGAAATGGTAAATTAACAGGGGAGAAGAGGGGATACACGCAAAAGCGCAAAAATAACACTTCTTATAATAAACATTAAGGGTATCATTTTAAATGCTTTAACTATATTGTTACAAAGGTGATGGCGTTTACGAGATCATGGTATTTATTTTAATTTGTATTCGTGTACTTTTGGAATGTTTGATTCCCATGCGGAAAAGTATTTAAGCACAGCAGGTCGTTTTGTTTCAAATTCCCTAATATCGAGCTGAGTTTAAACAGCTATCTAGGAGAGTTGAAACGTCTCAGAATTGGTACTAAGTAAGGGAATTATTGATGTCAAAATAAAATACGGTATTATGGAGAAACTATTAAATATTATTAAAATTTAAGTAATATTATTAATCTATGTCTGAATTTTTAACTAGTCTTATATTTATTTCAAACTATATAGAAGTATATACCAAATCCTAGAGCTTGGCCGCATCGCGTAGACTTTTATTGCATAGAAGAAACTTCTTCAAAAATGAGCTCTTATATTTCTCGGATAGCCATGCCTCTGTCCCTTTTTATAATGTACTAGCTGTTGCCCGCGGCTTCGCACGCGTTAAATTTGGGTTAAGATAGATCCCTTTTTCCCAATCAAGTGGTAAGTTTTTGCGTGTAATATATAAAGGTATCCAACGTCCTTCTCTGTACTCCTGTCAATATGTACTTCATGATGATCAACTAAGTTATTAAGGCGTGAAGATGTGACGATCGCGGTGCTTGCGCTACGCATGTTATCGAGACAAATGATGAATTTATAATGAGGTTCTAGCGCCTTCTCACGTCCGGGAACCGTCGCGCGCGACTCAGATTCTATTTTGGTTTTTAGGGTTATTTACCCCTTCTCACCCATAAGTGGTAGATTTTAGAAAAATATGAAACATGCATTTGCTTATTTGTTTAATATCATTTAAACCCCTTTTCGCCCCATTAGGGGTTGAATTAAAAAAATACAAAATACGTATTTGCCTAAATGTTTATTAGAGTATACAAATTCTATCTAATACCGTTTCTCCATACAAATTTCAAACCCCTTTTCACCCCTTTAGCGGTTGAATTTTGAAAAAACATAAACAACTATTTGCCTATTATAAAAAAATCGATACCGCTTTTCACCCCTTTAGGGGTTGAGTTTTGAAAAAAATATGAAACATGTATGTCCCTATTTATTTATTAGAGTAATCTTACAAAATTTCGAATTAAAAAGTCCATCTAATGTAGTTTATCCATACACACTTTAAAACCCCGTTTCACCCCTTTAGGGGTTGAATTTTGAAAAAACACGAAAGACCTATTTGCTTATTTGTTTATTAGAGTAATCTTACAAAGTTTCGAATTAAAAAGTATATCTATATCGTTTCTCCATACAAATTTCGAAACCCCTTTTCACCCCTTTAGGGGTTGAAATATGAAACACGTGTTTCCTTATTTATTTATTAGAGTAATCTTACAAAGTTTCGAAATAAAAAGTCCATCTAAAATCGTTTATCAATACCAACTTTAAAACCCCGTTTTACCCCTCTAGGGGCGGAATTTTGAAAAACCATAAAACACCCATTTGTTTATTTGTTTATAAGAGTAATCTTACATAATTTTGAATTAAAAAGTCCATCTGTATCGTTTCTCCATTCAAATTGTATGACGTCTTATCACCCCTTTAGGGGTTGAATTTTGAAAAACCACGAAAGACGTATATTTTCTTACTTTTTTATTAGAGTGATCCTACGAAGTATCGAAATAAAAGGCACATCTAATATTGTTTATTCATACAAAGTTTGGAACCCTGTTCACCCCTTTAGGGGTAGAATTTAAAAAAAATATGAAACGCCTATTTTCTTATTTGTTGAATAGAGTAATCTTACAAAGTTTCGAATTAAAAAGACCATCTATATCGTTTCTTCATACAAATTTTATAACTCCTTTCCACCCCTTTAGGGGTTAAATTTTAGAAAAACCACGAAAGAAGCATTTTGTTATTTTTTATTAGAGTAATCCTACAGGAATTCGAAATAAAAAGCACATCTAATATTGTTCATTTATACAAATTATGAAACCCCGTTTCACCCCTTTAGGGGTTGAATTTTGAAAAAACATGAAACACCTATTTTCTTATTTGTTTATTAGAGTAATCTTACAAAGTTTCTAATTAAAAAGTACATCTATATCGTTTCTCCATACAAAAATCGAAATTGAATTTTGAAAAAATATGAAACACGTGTGTCCTTATTTATTTATTAGAGTAATCTTACAAAGTTTCGAAATAAAAAGTCCTTCTAAAATCGTTTATCCATACAAACTTTAAAATCCCGTTTTACCCCTTTAGGGGCGGAATTTTGAAAAACCATAAAACACGTATTTGTTTATTTGTTTATAAGAGTAATCTTACAAAGTTTAGAATTAAAAAGTTCATCAATATCGTTTCTCCATACAAATTCTATAACCCCTTTTCACCCCTTTAGGGGTTGAATTTTGAAAAACCACGAAAAACGTATTTTATTACTTTTTTATTAGAGTAATCCGTCAAAGTTTCGAAATAAAAAGCACATCTAATATTGTTTATTCATACAAAGTTTGGAACCCTGTTTCACCCCTTTAGGGGTAGAATAAAAAAAAATATGAAACACCTATTTTCTTATTTGTTTAATAGAGTCACCTTAGAAAGTTTCGAATTAAAAAGACCATCTATATCGTTTCTCCATACAAATTTTATAACCCCTTTCCACCCCTTTAGGGGTTGAATTTTGGAAAAACCACGAAAGAAGCATTTTGTTATTTTTTATTAGAGTAATCCTACAGGAATTCGAAAAGCACATATAATATTGTTCATTCATACAAATTTTGAAACCCCATTTCACCCCTTTAGGGGTTGAATTTTGAAAAAACATGAAAAACCTATTGTCTTATTTATTTATTAGAGTAATCTTACAGTGTCGAATTAAAAAGTACATCTATATCGTTTCTCCATAAAAATTTCGAAACCCCTTTTCACCCCTATAGGGGTTGCATTTTGACAAAATATGAAACACGTGTTTCCTTATTTATTTATTAGAGTAATCTTACGAAGTTTCGAAATAAAAAACACATCTAATATTGTTCATTCATACAAATTTTGAAACCCCGTTTCACCCCTTTAGGGGTTGAATTTTGAAAAAACATGAAACACCTATTTTATTGTTTGTTTATTAGAGTAATCTTACAAAGTTTCGAATCTAAAAGTACATCTATATCGTTTCTTTATAAAAAATTCGATACCATCTATATCGTTTCTCCATACAAATTTTATAACCCCTTTCCACCCCTTTAGGGGTTGAATTTTGGAAAAACCACGAAAGAAGCATTTTGTTATTTTTTATTAGAGTAATCCTACAGGAATTCGAAATAAAAAGCACATATAATATTGTTCATTCATACAAATTTTGAAACCCCGTTTCACCCCTTTAGGGGTTGAATTTTGGAAAAACATGAAAATCCTATTGTCCTTTTTATTTATTAGAGTAATCTTACAGTGTCGAATTAAAAAGTACATCTATATCGTTTCTCCATAAAAATTTCGAAACCCCTTTTCACCCCTATAGGGGTTGCATTTTGACAAAATATGAAACACGTGTTTCCTTATTTATTTATTAGAGTAATCATACGAAGTTTCGAAATAAAAAACACATCTAATATTGTTCATTCATACAAATTTTGAAACCCCGTTTCACCCCTTTAGGGGTAGAAATTTGAAAAAATATGAAACACGTATTTCCCTAATTATTTATTAGAGTAATCTTACAAAGTTTCGAATTAAAAAGTCCGTCTGATGTAGTTTAACCATACAAACTTTAAAATCCTGTTTCACCCCTTTAAGGGTAGAATTTTGAAAAAACATGAAACACCTATTTCCTTATTTGTTTATTAGAGTAGTCTTTCAAAGTTTCGAATTAAAAAGTACATCTATATAGGTTTTCCATACAAACTGTGAAACCCCTTTTCACCCCTTTAGGGGTTGAATTTCGAAAAATCCGCCCTTAGTGAGCGTTTGCGTCCTAAAAGGAACCTATGTTAAAAATTTCAGCTTTCTAGGTCTAAGAGTTTGGGCTGGGCGTTGATGAGTCAGTCAATGAATGAATGAATCGGAACTTCTCTCTTTATATATGAGATTTATTTGACATATAAAATAAAACAAGCATAAGTCTGGCAAACCACACGCAAAAATACAAAAATTGTAACCGAGGTAAGTTAAACCAAGCTTTTAGAATTCTCCTAGGTTCTCAAAATGTCATGTCGCTTGTTTCAGAAATTCCCACTGTTAAAAAGCTTTTCAAACCAACAAAAACAATATAATAAAACGAATGCTGAATTACTCAGCTTCAAACAATGCATGTCAAGCACCATTATACAAGGAAAGTAAACCTCGATGAAAAATAAGTCTAAAACTTATTTTATGCATTTTTTTTTTGGCGCGAGTGTCGTTGTGACGCCAACTCTCCTGCAACAGCATCGGAGTGCACTGTCAGGTGACGCGTGTTGAAGGGACGATAAAATAGCTATAATACGCTGTCAACTCGCCAACGACCACAGATACCGAGAAATTTTGCACTATTTCAACTTACCTCTGTTTCAACCCTCCTAGATCTATCCTAGTTTATATTGTTATGCAAAGGTTGTGCTTACTGAACATTACGCATTGAACTGGATTGGATTCACATCACGAGGTTTGTTGATAAATTTGTTGATAATTAATATCTATTTTTTTCTGAATTTTCATTCCAATTTCTCCATTTAATATGTAAATGTATTTACATATTTTTTTCATTTTACAAAGCAAGTATGTTTCAGGCTGTGACAGTCTACCCTGGACAAATGCAGTTGCAACATCGCCGAAACAAACGGGTGTTACAAATTTCACGCGATAAATTCGTTTTTGTCTTATTTATAATGTCAATCAAACGCGATAGTCTTCGATTTCATATTGCAGTATAATCATGAAAGTATAATCTCGAAACGATTCAGTCTGTACCCACCTTTATGAAAAGATTTGTTCAGAGCAATATGTATACGCGTCAGGATTGGAAACTGTCATTCATACCACTTGTCACAGACGAACGAAATGAATTTCACTATTTGTTTTTTTAGCAGCGGAAAAACGAATTATTGCGGTAGGACCGCACGGACAGGCGCTGTGCTGCGCTCCTGTCCAACGCACGTCACATATCGCTCTTGCAAATTGGAACCAGCACAGGGTCATCATCATCATTAACGCTACGGCTTATTGTGAGTTTTGGCTTCGTCAATATTTTTTCCCATAGTACACTATCTTGGGCCTTGGTTTTCCAGTTGTTCACTTAGTGATTTCAAGTGCATTTAGGTGTTTTACTACTGTTTTGGACTCCCGACTTTACGATGGACTTCAGGTTTTTTACAAAGAAATAGTTTTAACAGGTGTTCATTTTCCATCCTTTCTACTTGTCCTAACCAGCTGAGCCTTCCTATTTTCAGGAATCTCACAACATGCACATCTGGTACAGGTATTGATTTGTTCGTCTTCTCCACACACCATCCTCCTGTATGGCGCTGAAGATTCTGCGGAGTATTTGGGTGCAAAGACATCTAGTACATTTCATCCACTATGGTAATAGTGCAAGTTTCTGAAGCATAAGTACCGCCGCATTTCTGTCTCCTTCAGTAGTTTCCACTTATACTGTAGGTCATGTGCAAAGACAGATCTTCCAGATCTCACCGCTTCATCGTGGCTTCATTTAATATTGGATCCAGGTTTTTTCTCTGTTTAGACTGTTTTCTCTCTTTAGTCCCGGAATCAGCACAAGGACCTTGATGGACAAAACAATTCACAAATCTTCCTCAATCCCGCCAAAGGTCCACTCCAAACTGCGAGGCACTGGGAAGAGCCTCGGAGTAGAGCTTTCTCGCGCCATACGGCTACCAGATTTGAATAAAATTTTCGGTCCTCCAGTCTAGTACGGATTCGAAGTCGGTTGCGCGGCCTGTGCCTGGCGTTAGAAGCAATTCGTATTCGAATTTCTCGCGGACCCGAGGAGCCCTTTGCTGTTCCTATCACTCGAGATTGGGTGGCCAACGAGTCGTTTCTAAGGGTAGGCGAAGTCAGGTCGACATCTAGAAAACGCTTCTTCGACATCCCTGCCATGCTTCTTAGGAAACGTAAATTTCCAGACTCCCGCGACAATTCGCCGGTTAAGCACAATGCTAGCAAACCGATCAGGGATCAACCGCCCAAGGCCGCCCGAGGTTCTCACCAGCGCACAACAGATCTTCACTGTCAAAGACTGCACCATAAAGCCACAGAAGAGTTCACTCTGGCTCTTCCAGGGTAATCCCTCTTTGGGAGGCTGCCGGATGGGAGTTAAGCCGGAGTTAGACCGAGTTTCCCAACGAAATAGACGTTATCGGTGTCCAAGCTACACGCCCCTTTTAGTCAGGGGCCAGGGCCAGCGTTCTTCAAGGGTCGGTCTTCCAACGGTGGCTAAAAGTGTGACTTACGCATGAGCTAAATTATAAATAAGCATTTTCATCATAAATCACCCTCGATCGCCTTACGGAATTATCTCATTTTCCGCCAGGGCAATTATATTGGATTGTCAATGCCCAAATGATCGTTAAAAAAATCAAGATAAAATTGCATGCATAGATGTGCGACCCTGGATTATTACTCGCCTTCAATACTTTCCTTGAACTTTGAATCAGGTCAACCTCCTTCCCGAAGGAATATCGCGCTCAAAATCCTTACATAAGTCCTTTAGTACTCGCCTGGAAAGTCTTGGGGTAACACAACCGGTTGCTGCGCCCTGCGAAGACATAGCGAAAGCTATAGAAATATAATTTGACGCAATATCTATTAAAAATAATAAATAAAAACCAACGTCAGCGTAATGTATATTTTTTTTAATGTTTTAGTTTTTAATGTTGTCAATGTTATCATGGACCACGGTGTAAATACAGTCGTACTCGTAAAAACGGTGTGAAATTATATTTCCTTGTTGTAAAAGGAAACAAGGAACATCATAAAAGGAGCTCAGGAAATGAGCGTACACAAGCCATTTTCTGCAAAATTTACGCAGTGCACAACAAATTGCTGGCGTAGGAAGTGGAAACGGATATTAATTTCAGGTGAAAGTGGCCTTCTTCTGTGGAGAAACGGCCGTCCAGCTTTACGGGGATTATAATAATTCAACAAGGCTCTTTACAAGTGGCTCAGGAGGAGGTGGATCTAAATGAGACCTTAAAAGATCTGAATAAGTCGGCACTTTCGTGAGGTTAATATTAATATTGTTACAAACGAGTCTGCTATCAATTTAAATATGAATAATTAGCCCTGAAGAGCCAAATTACGATGTAAACAAACATTTATACCGAAAGATGATGAACGAATTTCGGGAAAATACTCAAAAAGGCTTTTCATGTGAGGGCCATAAAAATCTCTATAGATATATTAAATTAAAATCGTTCGCTAATCTCAGGTTCAAAGGGTTCCAGAATACCACAAACCAATTCGTGTATTTTCGAAGCTTATTAGTTTGGTACTAGAATTTGGCAAAATATCACTTTTCAATGAAAAACCGCTGAATTTTACAGAAAACTATTTAATTAACTGATCGCGTTATAAATTGATAGTAAAATATATTATATATTGAGGGTTACTTACAGAAAACATCCCCGCCATGACTCTGACCTGCTATTCAGCGAAGCAAGTGTTTTGGATATTCGTCAGTTGTTCGTGAAACAATGCCTAATACATTTTTACAAGACTTTAGAGAAACGTTCCCGAAGCCAGCAGCAAAGACCAACTAGAATGTCTGAAGGGACGAACTATGTAATTCCTCACGTACATACAACCTTTGCCCAAAGACAGTTGTATTTCATCGCCCCAAAACTTTTTAATACTTTAGAGGAGTCAGTAAAAAATGTTCAAAATGTACACCAATTTAAGATAAAAGTAAAAAAAAATGGCTCCTTTACGAAGTAGGTCGTACAAACACTGAAAAAGAATTGCTTCATATAATAATTTAAATTATGTGTGTATGTAGATGTATGTGTGTGTGTGTGTTATTATTTATGTATGTATGTATGTTTGTATGTGTATATGTGTATATATGTATGTAATTAACCCTTTATCTTATGAATTTGTATTAATATGCGTACTATTTTATGCCATTATCTTAGTGTTAGTACTGAAAGTAGTCTATTAGTCAGTACTACTCAAAAACAAAGGCTATATATTTCGTATGCCCCGATACAGGCTATTCGGTCTAGTTGGGCATTCGTCTAGAATGATCGTATGGGTTGTGTTCATTTTCTTATTGCTTATATAAATAGTTACAAATCATATATGTACGATCTCATTGTTAACTCTCTACCAAGTTGTAACAAATAAATAAATAATAAATAAAGTATTATCATTATAAAACGAGGAATCCGAAAACCGTTACGATGATTAATTAAAACTTTAGGCACAAGAAACTTTAGACATGTTTTACAAATGCTATAATATTATTATCTGTAGTCGTATATTTTATTCTGATAATGTGATGTGTATTATATGAAGCAATTCTGATAATGTGATAGTTGTTGGGTCGCTTAATCTTACATGGTAAGTTTTCGCGTTTATTTCGAGCTGGGTTACAATTTTCCATTAGGTTTCTCAATATTGAATTTTCCGTTTCTCTCGAACTAAGGCAATAATAAAACATACGTACTGACGTAGATCTAATCCACTGTACTTTACAGATGAAGGGCAGTACTCTCCCAGTACTAGAACTGGGAGAGTGTGAAGTATGAAACGACGGTTGGGGGCGGCGTAATCCGGCCGCTTCCCCAACCCCTGATTCCTCGGAGCTTGCGCGGGAACTGTACTCACGCGACGGTTGTTAAGTCGACATGAGACCTCAGAAAAATATCCGAAATGGGCGAACACGCGAAAAAATAGACGGAGTCTATTTTGTTGGGTTTGACCAATAAAAATCCAGCGTTGACGAAGCGTCAAGCGCAGATTCTACGATCGCTAGCGCCGGGAACCAGACGCATACTAAACGGTCAATCGCAGCGCTAGCACAAAATAAGTATCTCTACGCAGTGGTGGTATAAGGGTGTTAATCGCAAAACATATTTAGCGTAACTCTCAGAGCGCTCTCACAGTTTAATTAATTGTAATTAATTTAAGGCCTAAATAAAAAATGTGGCTAAGTGCTGCCCTAGAAAATTACCAAGTCAATATAATGAAATTATAATACAACACACTCACCGCCTACATTGTAGGAGTAAACGCGCCTGAAAGTTTTCGAAGTCAGTTTAAAGCCTTAATGTCCAAAGCAATTAGAAACTTTTTAAGTCCTAATTTTAAATTGGTTCCATATCGAGGGATTCACTTAGAAACTTTTTTTTAATTTATGCTTATATTTTTCAAAAAAATCATAAAACTAAAATCCCTCAGATATGGTCGTTCCCAGGTATCATGTCGCCTTAAGTAGGACATCAGTTGTTGTTTGGCATTCGTTTCGTGCTGTATCACTTTTCATGCCGTATATTTTTTTTACTTTGTGCAATAAAGAATAAGTAGCAACAATAGTATTAATCAGATAATAATAATAATACTTGTTAACAGAGATTGCTCGCCAAAGACCCAATAATTGATATATATAAAACTCAAATAGCTATAAGACATTAGAAGTGACATTTAGTATTTAAATATACCTAAATATAAATGCCACTCTCAGGCTTATTGACTTGTTGAACCAGGGCTTATATAAATAGTAGCATTCTACTTTAAATCACAAATATCTACTTCGATTTTTGTGGATAATAAATAGGACACAAATCGTGGAAATTACACAATGTCAAAATCAAAACATTACAAAACACTGTTCGATCCCTTTAACTAATAAACTTGGAGTCCCGCAGGGTTCCATTTTGGGCCCTATTCTATTTTTAGTATATGTAAATGATTTACCAATGTATTTCAACGATATAAATGTAACTATGTTTGCTGATGACACTAGTTTAATTGTTGCCGGTAAAGATATGGACGAATTATTGATTAACGTTAAAATTAATCTATTCAAACTAAATAGTTGGTTTGAGAGCAACAACCTCACACTAAATGCGTCTAAAAGTAACTTCATACATTTTACAAATCATCGAAATCGAAATAAAGGTTCGCCAATAATACTTTCAATAAATAACACTGCCATTCCTCAAACTCATTGTACTAGATTTTTAGGTGTTCATGTCGACGAACTTTTAAAATGGAACTTTCACTGTGAAAACCTCGAAAGTAGGTTAAGTCGGGCATGTTATGCTTTAAGTATTGTAAGAAGGTCGTTGGATGAATTGCAAACAAGAAATGTTTATTTCAGCTATATAGAAGCTATCCTAAGTTATGCCATTACGATCTGGGGAAATTGTTATGCTTGTCATAGGGAACCCATATTTATACTCCAAAAGAGAGCAGTGCGAATAATTGCAAAGGTGAAAAGGGAAGAGTCGTGTCGACCCATTTTTAAAAGGCTAAGAATCCTCACCTTAACCTCACTCTATCTCTTTAAGTTACTAACTGAGTTTTTTAAAAATAAAGAAACACATTATAAAAAGTTTTCAGATAGGTACACATACTAAAAATACGAGAAATAAATTAAACATTTTTATACCATGTATTAAACTAAACACAGCAAGGCAAGACACAAAATACTCAGGGCCATATTACTTTAACAGGCTACCAGAAAGTTTAAAAACTATTCAAGTGGAAAGCTTATTCAAAAAGTTACTTAAAGAATTCTTATTAGACAAAGCTTTTTACTCGATCGATGAGTTTGTTAATTTTAAATAATTTTTCAAATTTTTTGGTCATTTTTTTGACAATTTTAAGTAGTATTTTTTAATTATTCTGACTTTTTCTGATTTTAATTTCTTGATTATTTTTATCAATTATTTTAATTTGTGGTTTTAGTAAATAAATCTTTAAAATGATTTGGATGCCCTAAAAGCAATAAAGAAGTAACTGTATGTACGTGGTGATAAATTTAAATATTGTAAAAACGAACTAATATACTGTATTAATTACTGAACTAATATACTAAAAGCAATAAAGAAGTAACTGTATGTACGTGGTGATAAATTTAAATATTGTAAAAACGAACTAATATACTGTAATTTAAATGTACCTAAATATTAAGTTTCTACAATCTGTTAAGATTTTTTGGAAATAAATTGAAATTGAAATTGAAAAAAAATTGATATATTGTCGATCAAATGTCACCCCTGCGAATTTAAATAACTCCATCAAGATCATTAGAAATCCTATCATCAGCCGTGGCAGATTTTTTTTATTGCTTCGAGCAGTGCGAGAGAATTAATTAAGTGAATTCAGTGCCTATTCCTGCTCCAATTTCGCAGGCACTAAAAAAATCCGCCGCGTATCGACTATGATCGGCAATAGTGCGGGCGCCAGCGGTATTTGAGTACGCAAAATGGGAAGTACGTATTTGAGTACGCAAACTGTTAGAACTCAATTTGGCCTCAGAATTATGTATCCTGGATACAGGAGTGTTAAAGCGAATGTATTTCTGTGAATGTGCTCGCAGCCATTGTAAATGGGTGAAAAACACGAAGAAAAATATTGGATTGCTTCTTACATTACCATTTTGCTATTACGGTTTAATACAGAATAACGTGGTTTTAATCGTAATTTTTTTGAGTTACAAGGAATTTCATTGTAACTCCATTACTCGATTATATGTATCAATATTTTCATTACGGTTAATACAGAAATAACAGTATACTGTAATTTCAACATGATTTATGCGTCCGACTATAACCATACGTATTACTACATTCTGTCATGTTAGAAGCGAAATCCCAAGGTCGCGACGTAATGAAATAATATTATGTTTTAACATTACTACATGGTAACTACCGTCACGCCAACACCGTTACGCGTCATGTTAATTCATAGGTAAGGACCACAGTACGCGTTATATATGTATCCCTTTTTGAAACATCCGTATTTCCGTGTATTACAGCGTTATATTTTTCTCAGTGTATATAAGGCCCAAACCTACAAAACCTAAAGGTACTTAGACTTAAATCTTTATATTATGTATCCCTCCTCCTCCTCCTCTCCAGACCGGATTCCTGCAATTTCTTGAAGCATTGCGTTATAGCGACAGTACGCAGTTGTGTAACGTATGACGTGTCACGTACATGCGACATAATCTTCTACATATTACGCAGCAGTGGTAGTGGCAATAGGAAAGTATTTAATAGATTTTTGTTTATATTAGGTATCTTATATTAAAACAAAATCCTTTTCTTAAAGAACACTATAGCGAACTCCTACGGAACAGCAATGGACTGCTAAATATCTATTTTTATCAATGCATGTCAAATATTTCATAACAATAACCACTTTCTTAATAAGGTACGGAACCCTAGGCGCGTGTCGAATTAGCGCTTGACTTGTTTTATGTCTAAACACCCCACTTAATCGTTCTTATTGGTGGTAACATATTGTGATGCTTTCAAGTTATTCATATGGACCTACCTACTCATATCTCTACATGTTATAAATATCTGTTGGTTACTAGCTCGAGAACCACAAGACTTATTTTAATGGAGTATTTCTATATTTAACTTGGCTATTCCCATCAGTAAAGGATATACTAGACAAAAATCGGTTAAATAGTTTCCGAGGCAAACTGTTAGGCAAGCAGGATAAAAAAGTACCAAATTCCAAAATGTTGAAGTTTAATATCTCAAGATCTGAGGCGATGACATTCATTTTTTACACGACTGCCCAACAAAAGGAGTGTAATTTGTTCAGGGTTCATCTTTGTATGTTTTCCGTGTCTTTATTCCACTATGACTTCTAAACGCTTAAACCGATTTAAAGGTGTGCATTATTGTTAGAATCGTTATGTCATCCCGAATCGTCATAGGATGCCTTAACTGTCCAAATATCAAGTAAGTAGTTGTCTGAATGTCAATAAATTAACATAAATACATCGGGTTTAGTGTCAAAATAAAAGGTCTGATTGAGTACATTCCAGAAATATACATCTATGTATCTATATGGGTAAATACATAAACGACAAATATTTAATACAAACCCGTAACAAAAATAACTATAAATACAATAGTTGACTTTTTGTATTGGCAGTCCTTTATGTATCCTTTTTAATATATTTACTTGTTTTCAAAGTTGAACCTAGGAATCAACAATTAAGGAGAAATCGACTAATGCCTATACCTATTATTTATGTTCATTGATTCTCGAGTTCTTAGCAAAATAAGGTTGGAAAGAAGTCTTAAAAAATACTTTTTACATTAAGCAAATAATTAATTATATTCTGATATATTGCGGTAACGATACAACATTTTACTGACAATTTGAATATTACGATGAATAATTTTACTACGTATCTTTTCGAATTACTAACTACTTCTAATATTAGGCTTATATTTTGATTATTTATATTTATATTTTGACAATCTAGTAGTTAATTCTTGACTACCTATGTATGTTCAGTAAAAAGTAGTAACGAAACTTACTTCCTAACCCAATTATTTTGACACGTCCAAGAGCGGTCTTTAGCCGTCAATTGGACACGACGAAAATGTAATGTAATGTAATGATAAGTATATCCTTTATGCAGTACTGGGCACGGACGAGCGCACGGCGCACGTTAAGCGCCAGAGTTACCAGGAATGTTTCGATGAAATCGTACAGAAGTCTATAAAGTCGTAAGAACCGTCGTTTTAATTTTTTATACAAATATTACAAAATGTTTGTATAATTTAAGTTATGACTATATAGCTTAATATTAACCGAAGGTTAAGTGTAGGGGAGAGTCGGATATTGGCGAGCCCCTAAGGCAAAAGGATTATAAAATGGCACTGGTGGCATCTGAAGGGACCGAAACTACATTAAAATGATGATAAACTTATCTGGCTTCGAATTGTATTTGGTAAATTTGAATTTAAATTAAAACATAAAAAATATAGGAAAATTAACAAAAAGTGGTAAAGCGCGGCATTATCAACTACTACTGAGAATACCGTGCCCCTGTTTGACAATACCGCGCCTTATAAGCAGGTTTCATGTTTATTAATTAAAAAGATTAAATTAAATGTTAAACATTAATAATATGAAAGTTAAAAAATAATATAAAAGAATACTATGACTAAAAATTAACAATAACCACAAATGAAATTTTCCGCCGATTTTTGTCCACTACATCCTCATGTATCCAGGCCGAACAACCACAACAACGGAACCATAGTTCCCCATCCCGCCCGAATTCTCCACAGATGGCGCAGACTGCGTCGTTCTCGTTCTCGATGTCATCGTCGTCGTCGTCGTCACATAATCTAGAAAAAGGAACATCTTCATCACTGCTCTCTTCACTGCTGCTGAACCTCACTTGTCTTTTGTATGATTTCTTTTTCTTTGTTTTTGGTTGGGCCGGTTTTCCTTTACCTTGCTGTCCTTTAACTTGTTTTCCTTTATCTTGCTTTCCTGGAACTTATTTTCCCTTATTATCTTTTGCAGATCTCTTTCTCTCCTTTTCTTCTAATTGATCTTTTAAAGGAGTGCCAGTCAAAACCTGTGAATGTTGTGTTGTCACACGCCTCTTGATTTTTCGAACCTTTTGAGGAATAGGACTCAATTCTGCCAAAATACCTGTTGACGTACTTGCAATAGCTCCCCCATCATTCGTCACCTGTCGAATTTCATTCACAGAAGATATTTCTGCAGGTGCTGTATCCTGATTGTTGGTTAAATTTCTTGTATCTTCGATAATAGGATCAGATATAAACTCATCATCTTCAAATATGTGAGGGTTCAAAGGGTAAATTCCAGTTACTTCGAAGCCTTTGATAGCTTTGTCGATTGAAGCTACCCTCATATACGCTTTATTAAAAATGGAAGCCAAAACATCATGCGTAATTTTTTCAAATGGGTTGCTTTTCATGAAAAGGTCACACTCTTTATAGTACGATGTCTTTAGAGGGCCATAAAAGGTGACATCCAGAGGTTGCATGCGATGTGATGTGTGAGGTGGCAAAGACAGCATGGTAATTTGATTTTCTCGACAAAATTTATAGGCATTCAATGACAAGTGACTGGCATGGTTGTCAAGGATCAGTAGCGTAGGGTTTTCAGGGGTTGCATTAACATATTGTGCAAAGTGTTGGAGCCATTTCATAAAAAGATCCTCATTGATCCAGCCAGATTTTGAGCACTCATATATGGCTCCAACTGGGCCTCCAAACCCAAGACTTGGTTTTGCTCTTTGGCGTGGGTATATGAACATTGGAGGAACATACATCCCTGATGCGCTAAATGCACATACAACTGTGACATTTTGGCCACGTTCACCGCTAGTTATTTTGCCAACCTGTTTGAGACCTTTTGGTGCATATATTTTTCCAGGCCTCTGGACCGTAGTCACGCCCGTTTCATCGACGTTATATATTCGAATTGGTTGAAATAAATATTTATCCATAAGCGCCTCTAAATTCTGGAAGAAAATGCCGATTTCGGTTTTGTTAAACCCCAACACCCTGTTCATACTTGTTGGCTCCGGAGCACGCAAAGAAATGCCAGGATTTCTTTTAAGGAAAGAATATACCCAACATTTTCCAGCCATTCCTTTCTCTGCTGGAAATATGTTTTTTATATTCTTAGCTGTGGCATACTCATAGGCTAGTTTGCGCAGCTGCATTTGTGTTATTCCATAAAATGTTTTAGATAATAAAATAATATGCTGACACAACTCTTTTTCATCGTCTTCCGAAAACGTAGCGCGTCGGCCCAGCCGAGGATCATAATACTCGCCTCTTTTCAGTCTATCTCTAATTGAAGTTTCAGGCAACATGTAATTTCTTGCAACTTCCTTTATTTTTCTGCCAGTACTTATGGCTTCCAAGGCAGCCTTCATTTAGAGCGGATCCCATGATGCTTTCTTTTTTTTAGGTGCTGGTGCAGCCATCTATAAAAGAATACAAATTTTACCATACTACACTATAGTTGACAATACCGCGCCAACCGTTTGATAATACCGCGCCTTGAGCGCGCAATTATCAAACAACGCCATTTTGTCTTAGGTTACAACAATGCGTAGAAATCAAATTTTAAGCAACCTGATCACAACTTAGGCATAAAATAGACGACATTTTACTATGATTTTCATCAGCACGATATAGTTTTAGACTGAATAAACTAATACATACCTCGATTTGTAAGTTGTAGGAATATAATAATGAATTGACGCGAAACGCTTCGAGACACATGTAACTCGTTCGGTTGCTAGGAGCACACTGGCGCGGCGCGAGGCGGGGTAATACACCACTAGGTACGTTTTGACCAAGACAGTTTGTAATAATAAGCAGTATATTTTTGTGTAGGATGGGGCGCGGTATTATCAATCGCGCGCCATTATCCAACTCTCCCCTACCTATTTAATTATCTATTTATTTCAATATTTTATTTTATTACAATTATATATTTATACGTTTTATTTTTATATATATTTTTATTTATTTCAATGTTTTTTTTTAATTTTCGTTTTTTTTAACTATTTTTTCTTCTTTTGAACATGTTTTCTTTTTTAAACTTGTATATGTTTAAAATGTTTGCCCTAGAACAAGTTTTTCTTAGTTGGGCGACATGGGACCGATCTTCACTATAAGCGTGACACAACTTGCTGTGGGTTTTTTTTTTAAGGTTAAATTTTATTCAATGTTATTACATATTACCTAAGCTTGGTGTTACGGTTGTTGCTAACCGCTGTACATTACTATAAATAAATAAATAAAATAAGTAAAACCTGCAAATTTTATACAATTCGGGAGTTCTTAAATAAATATAATGGTACGTTACTAATTTTGTACGAAATCTAATCTATAAAATCGAAGACTATCGCGGTTGTTTGACAATAAGACAAAAACGACTTTGTCGCGTAAAGCGAATTTATAGCACCCGACGTGTCGGCGATGTTGCAACCGCCGTTGCCCAGGGTAGACTTTCTACCCGGCGTATATAGCCTTAAATTACCTTTTTTTATTTTATTTGTGACGTACGACCTATTTGGTAGATCTTACGATCGTTCATCTTACAACTGCTAAAATAGTCTTACAAACATGATTTAAATCATACATATGCCAACGCAAACACAAGCTCGCTGACTCGCTCGCCCTCCGGTAGGGAAATTTTGCAGTTGCCATTGCGACTGTCATCCAAATTATAATTATTGTGAAAAATGTAAAAGTTTAGAAAAGAAAATAAAAATAAATTAAAGTAACGCAATAAAAAGCGCGGAACCCATTTTAAATTATACCGAGTCGTTTACTTTTGACTACTTTCTCCTAGGATTTAATTAGTTTATGAGATCCAGATGCGAACGAATGAACGGGCGACGACGACGACCGACGAACTCGTCCCACACGACTTTTTTTTAAATAAAAAAGTCTAAAAAGTAATTACATAGTGGCAAATATTAGGCCAATTATGTATGCATAAAAAGTAGTGTTATATATTGAGTTTATATATCAATGCATATTTCAAAAAGATATAGTTAGCGGTCTTGAAATTAAAAAGTTTATTAAAATGAAAACACAACTCAATAAGGTATAACTATCAATTTATTTTTCATAGATTATGAGATCATTTAGTTTCCTAAACCTGTTTTCTATTCAGAATATTTTTTATAGTAAAATTTGTCATTGGATTTCCTAAATAAATGTATTTATTTTATTAACCAGTATTCATTTAAGCATTCATTTTTAAGGAAAGCTTCATTGGTGTATTTGTTTGTTGAAATATTAAACTATAATATGTACACCTTACCACTGATAAAATCAGGTACTAAAGATTTTTATCGTCGCGTACGTTTCTAAGAACCCCAGATTGAGTTCTAAGGAGTGACAGTGATGCTTTCGTGGTATTTCGTCAGCTATGTTCTTTGTGGGTGAAGGCGCCGTATTATCTCACTATATCGTATATCACCGCAGAAGTCTGCTTACTGGAGCAGTCTACGAGTAATTTGACGTGAATAATGCAACCGATATCTTTGTCAGTAAGCTCAGTCAAACAGCTCAGTAAAACTATAGGGCAATAACATAAAGAGAAAAAATGTAAGCCACGGATTACGAAAGTTCTCCTTTTCTTCATCTGATGAGCCAAACTTCATCTAGCAGCTCGGCACAACCTTAATAATCTAGAATTGAGAGAAAAGTCAAAAAAATATAAAAATATATAGAATATGATAATCCGTCATTTTAAAATCAGGTAATATAAAAACGAATTAAGTAAAGCTAATTGTGACGCTAAGAAAGTTTGGAAAATTATAAAAGAGGTCTCAAATAGTACGAGGGGTAGCAGCTTAATCGATAAGCTAAATATTGGAATCGCAATGGTTAGAAGAGAATCATTGCCACAAAGGCTTTTTGATGTAGTTAATATATACTTCGCTAATGTCGGAAAAAAGTGTAAAACAAATACAGAACAGAATCATACATTCGGGACGTAACAGAAAATTTTGGCTGCAAATTTTCCATTATCCCTTTTCTTGACACCAACAACGCCACAGGAAATTTCCCAAATTATATATTCACTGAGAGGCAGCTCGTTTGCAAGTATTGAGGATCTGAATTTAAGCATTTACCTTAAAAATAAGGCCTTAAATATGAAACCTTAAAAACAAGGCATCAAAAATAGAGCTAAGTAACCCCATAACTCATATAGTTGACTGCAAATGTTAAAATGGGTATATTTCTTATTGTATTAAAATTCGCTAACTCCATCCCAATATTTAAAATTGGTGACAAACCAGGCATCACTAATATAGGCTTTCTCCCTACTCAGTACATTATCTAAAATCATAGAAAAGGTCGTAATAAAAGACTCGTTAAATATCTGACCGATAATAATTTTCTTTTAGATAATCAATTTGAGTTTAGAGAGGGAATAAACACTAAGGATTCAATAGTGAAAGTTATATTGTATCTTAAATAATTGTTATGTTGGTAAGAGCAGAGAGTGCAAGAACCTTGCAAAGGCATTCGATACGGTTTCGCATGATAGGTGTCTTCGAAGATCGGTGGGGGTAAGACTCGAGCTTTTCACTCTTTCCTGGCTTTCAAGCTATTTGACGGATATAAATGAAGTAGTTATCATAGACGGTTTAAAACGTATACTAGAATAATTATCGCTCGCTGTCCCCAATGGTAATGTTCTCGGACCTATTATATTTCTCTTCTACGTAAAGGACTTAAGTAACCTAGTAATCCAGATCAATGTGTTTTCTCTCGATACTGTAATTATTTTTAAGGTTACAACTGAACTGAAGCTTTTATTGAGGCAAATATATGTATGAATAAGGTAAGAGAAAGGTTGGATGATTGTCTACTGAACTTGAATATAGAAAAAGTAAATACCTTACTTCCATCAATAATAGTTTCAGCAGTTATGCTAAAGGATAACTGCAAATATACCACAATGTAAAACTAGTAATAAGACAAAGCAATGTAAAACATGTAATAATACGAAGCAATGTAATTGTCCAATAGTGGAAATAATAAACCACATTAAATATTTGGGAATAACAACCGATAGGCACCGCTGGCAGACCCATTTTGACACACTGGCGATTAGAATACGGAAGCTGGCTACGGATGCTATGAGAAATGAGGAATATTATAAATCTGGGAATACTGAAAACTACATACAACGCATTAGTTCTGTCTACTCTCTATTATGGAATAGTAGGATGGGGTAAGCAAAAAATCAACCGCTTTTTTCGGATAGATACAGCTGGCGCAAGCTCTATATAGATGTCGATGGCGGTCCAATTGGCGTGGCGCAGAGGCGGAGGGTTGAAACTAATCAGTACATTTGCTACGCCTGTAAAGGAAGCAACTTTATCGTTTCGACTCGACTCGGGCCGATCCCTTGTCTTAAGTTACGCGGCCCTACTGATTGCCCAGCTAATTATTTCTCTTTCGGATCGTTAGCTCCTAAGATCGCCCTCTCCAATCCCCCCTGGAACCTTCAAAGTATTCTCGATAAAGAACTTGTCCCTTGGAATGAACTGAATGAATTGATATTCTTACAATTGGCCAAAATAACGGTTGGTTTCGGTTACGTAACCCAATAAATTTTACAGGCACAAAATTCAAGGGCCTTTCGGAAACTGCTCGCCAGTAAAATGGTAACTTTTATTTGTTAGCTAGTTTCAAATAAAGTTTAAAGGCTTGTATAGTTCCAAACCACTACAAAAGCCCGATTGGTGGCAAAAGCTGCCTCTTTAACCGCTGCAATGCTAATACCACCAATTTATGGTTTTTATCCGTATTTATGTAGTCTCCGTATGTATGCATTTATGTAATTATATGCGAAGAAAGTCGTCTTTATTGAAAAAGTCACCATTATACATTAGTATGCGTGCACTAACACCCCCTACAAATACATTTTCGAGCTGCTAACTTTCTAAGGATTAATATGGCAGCTAACGGTTTCGTGCAGCTTGGGCTATATGACCTCCTCGTTACCTTGGGTTGGCTCACGGTTTAACTCTAATACCCTCCTCGAAAAGGGACGAACCTAAAAAGGACTCCTGTCACGGCTGTGTCGTTGGCAAGGGATCGGATCCTCGGGAGGAGGATCTTAGGCGCTGCTGGCCGGTTTGCGCATCGTGCAGTGTTAGCCAATAGACTGTGCACTCTGGCGAATAACCGGGTAAGTCTGGAAATGATTTCATATATTTCATAAGAAGCGGGCTCGGTTGTTGACCTGATGTCAGCTACTCTTAAAAGGACCCACAGGCCACCCGATCCCGTATGAAAGACGGGTAGAGGGCGCCACGGTCCGGTGAGGTCCACGGCCAAGTGAATAACTCTAACAACAGGTAGAGGCTGCGCAAAACGACTTCAAACCCGCTACCAGACTGGAGGACAGGGAAATCCTACCAAATCTTATACTGATAGCGAGGTCGGCCCGCTTGGTTCTCTTCCCAGTATTTGGACTCTTACGGGCATGTTAATGTAGTTAGATGGTGGACTGTATCGTTTGTCACAGTCGTTATCTCTGCGTTCTCTCTACGGTTGAAAGAATGATCTAGTACCGTTATACCTTCCTGGGGTAGCGGGTTCTCCCGTAGTAGTTGACAACTCCAAAGTGCTCCTTATATACAACGTAAAGCACAACAACAATACAACAAACAAGCAAATCCTAATGTTTGGCTAATATTATGCGAATATCCTTTATAAGCATTTGCATTACTTTCTTTATGTTTGGTGCTAAACTAGTGAGTGTGTAGGTGTTTGTAACAAGGAGTGGTAACAAGGTATGTGAAACTAGGAAACTAGGTATGTGTAACTATGTAGGTAACTAGGAAAATGTATTTCTCAACGAACCGTACTCCTCGAGAAAATTACTTACAAAGCGAGATAAATTTGGGAAGAGAGGATGCGTGACTCTTCGCCTGGGAAATGCGTATTTAAACAAGAGATGGAATTCTCGGCCCGATAGGCAGACGACCTTTCACAAGATGGAAGGTTGCTTTATCTGACGCAATATTTGAATGTGTATAAAGCTCGCGTCCTTTTGGGACAATAGATGTTAAGGTGACGCGACGCAAGTCGCCTCACTTTCAACGCACCACTATAGATGGTTATTTTAATCTATGTATCTTCTTAGCTGGTTATTTAAGCCACAATCTTTTCAACTCTTGCCACGACCAAATTTCAGCTCAATCGGACGAAGCGTTTGGGCGCTACCGTGGAGACAGATAGACATACAGAGAGACAGACAGACACACATCTTCTTGCGGTGTCGACTACAATGGGCGAGCCCGTCACCACAGGACGTTTTAACGATTAGTCGTTCTGTCGCCCTGCAGTGAACGTAGAAACTTTGGACAGTACAATCCTACGTCCAGCTACGTCACAACCCGTGAGAGTCCAACGCCTTACCGCGAGTGAGCCAGGAATAAACCCGGCGGGCTCGAGATACTCGCGCCCTCACTTCCAATTGTGACCAGATTTCTCCGGTCTCTCGATTGGTTCCGAGTTCGAGGTCGCTTGCGCGGTCCTCTCCCTTACGAAGCGGTGAAACGGAGTGCACCGAATCTATCGCGGACCAGGGCGTCCTTTACCCGACTCTGAACCGGGATCGGATGGCCAATGGTCATTTCAAGAGCAGTCGCCGTAAGGTAGACAACTACCCCCGCTCTATAGGAAACAATACAGTTCCCAGACTCCCCCGATTGTTAGTCGGAGAGCGCAGTCGATTGGCTTGCGCCGCTCGATGCGCAGACCGTCCAGGAGCGCCAGAGGATTGATTCCCAGGGGAGACTGGTTGACCCAGTGTCCTACCCAGGCTCGCACCCCGTGCGTGGAGGCCATCGGATGGGTGTTGACCCGTGAGTGTGACCGACCCTGAACACATGGGTCATTGTGGCCACCTCATCATGGGCCCATTAGCTCCCGAAAGACAGACACACAGAGACAGACACACAGCAGACAGACAGATAGACAGACAGATAGACTGATAGACAGACAGACACACAGGCACACAGAAGTTCGTCTACAACACATTCCTTGCCAGGAAAGTAAAATACTTGGCGACATTACCCACATTTATATTTTTTATAATAACTGCATGCATTTGTGGTACGTCGGTGTACCTATTTTTGATACGTTGGGGTACCACTTGTAGACTTGTCCAGAATTTATGTAGAACTGATGCGAATCTAGTTTAATGCTACATATTCCGTCGAAATCCAGCTGTAATGAGGTTTTATTCACGGGTAGGGCCTGTTATGAGAGCGAAGAAAACCATCATAAATGGAAAGCTGAATTTTGGCCAAATAACTGGTTATTTGGTATAGTTACTGGCTATTAACCAAATAACCAATAACTAGATTCGAATGAGTTATAAATATAAATTCTCAAGAAATTGTATCCCGACGCGATATCAAAGTCCTTTTTCAAACTTTTATTGTGGGAAGCATTAATAAAAACAGTTTACTTGTATTCTTGGAGTACAGTAATGTTGATTTCAACGTACTAATTTAAGCCGAAATATAGAAAAAAAATATATATTTACTCCAAAAATCTTTGAAGGCTATGTTAGATATAAGTACATTCATATCGAGGCAATAAAATGATGATAGTTTTGTGTTACTTTCAATAAAAAAATTAATGCAAAATTAGAAGAGGTAACCATATAATATGCAAATTGCTTAGGTTTGAAAATTGACAATGGGCCCGATTGCGTTTCTTTGTGAACTAAAACTAAAATTAGTCCAAGCGAACGAGACAGAGCAATATGTTAGAGCGAAATATGAAACGACCGATCGTCGATTAATACTACCTGCCGAACTTATACTCGTCCGAATAAATTCGAGCATATTTCGTGCGATCTAAGATTTGACCTTGGCGCGCAGTTTTAATGAGAAAAAGTGACAACCGCTCATCTCACACTCCGCTCTAGCGTATTGCCCTGTCTCGTTCACACGGACTAATTTCCGATTTTAGTTCACGAAGAAACGCAATCGAGCCCAATGTATATATAATAAATGTTGTAACAAAAATCACGTTTCTGTGCATTTTGCATATTAATTGTATGCGTTTTCTAAATTTTCATGGTTATTCATTTGGTTTTCTGACCTAGTAATAATAATATTCGTCTCAAAAATAATTAACCTATAAGTCCATTTGATAGTTACTGTCAGGCAATATTGCAGAAAAACAGGTGTTTCAGGGTTACAATAATAATTTTTTAAAAAGTATAGTACGGTGGGTAATTGTTACCCACTTACCTTATTTAATTTGTTTTATTTAAACAATACAGTTGCTTACATTATTTATATAGACTATATAAAGAAAATATCACAAACTATAAACCTATATCAATATCAACTATTAATAGTAAAAGTAAGTGCATAGTACCTACCGAGTGAGTACTTTTATCTTATCCCGAAACTAAATCTGTAGACAAGTTTATGGACGAAAAAGATACAGCTAATAAGTAAGATAGAGATAGATGATTAGTATGCGGGTGTCAGGTAGGATTTAGCGTCTAGGCCGTCGACATACTTTTGTTTTACGTTGGTGTTGCCTAAACAAGTTTATGGATGAAAGAGACAAAGTAAATAAGCAAGGCAGAGATAGATACTCAGTGTGTGGGTGGCAGATGTTGCACCTGGGCCGTTGTTATTCCTTCGTTTTATGTTAGTGCGTTCTTAGTGTTTTATATATTCATATGATTTTGTTTTTTCTTTCTGGCTGTGACAATGGACTTGATTGATTTTGCTTTACTAATCGTCATAATTATCATCATCATCGTCGTCGTCGTCTTTTTCCAACAATTATGTAGTATTTATTTAAATACGGACGTATTTATTTTTGATGAGTCGCTCCTACACGAGATATATAACGTGATTTTGGTCCAACCAGGCATAAGTGTACCGAACTTCGAGTCTGTAACAGCAATATTTCGAGTTTAAAGTATGACTAGCGCGCCCTCTGGTGGACCGATTTTAACTAAAATCTTCTCAACTCTTGCCATGACCGAATGATAGCTGCATGCCAAATTTTCGCTCAATCGGATAAAGCGTTTGGGAGCTATCGTGGAGGAATATATACATACACACATGCGCGCATCCTGACACGAAGACACAGACACATAGACACACAGAAGTGGGTCCACAATACTTTCCTTGCCAGGAAAACCAAATAAAACAACGAGCTCAAACTGGATGAATTGAACTAATTAGAAATCCCCATCACGTGTCAGCAAAATGCTATTTTACAATTCAATAAATTTGCCAATAGCGTTTATTTCAGTCGATGCAAAGGGACTGTCACATCCAGTCGCATGTCTGAAAGTTGTCGCGAAACGTCGTCTATTACTCAATTAGCAAATAATTGTCAGTAGAGTGTGACGTCACTATGTAATTATTTAGTGGCGTAGTAATTATTTAGTGACGTAAAATTAGGTTGGTGGATTATAATCCGTCAACCTATTTTTACACGACTCCCCAACAAAATGAAGTGTAATGTGTTCTGGGTTTATATATGTATGTTTTCATTTTTTTTCCACCGTAACTACTAAACGCTTGAACAGATTTAGAAGTGTGTAGTATTGTTAGAATCGTTATGTCATCCCGACTGTCATAGGGCACCGAAACTGTCTAAATTTTTATTTTATTTTTTAATTTAGTACTTTATTCATATTTTATTATACATATAGCCACATTATTACAAATTTTATAAAGTAACTCGAAAAAAAATTACACGCAAATGTAGCAAATGGTCAGTGCCCACCTAACTAGGACTGTACTGTCCTGTATCTAAGCGGGTCAGAGGAAACAATTAAAATTAGCGATTAAATTTATAACCATCTAAATTGACTAACGTTTTATTTTTAGACATAGTAAATGTACCTAATAATACAATATAATATAATATAATATAAATGTAATATGCAATATAATATAATAATCTGTATAAATATTACAATGTCTATACCTAATCATATTTACGTAATAACATGGTAAGTACATAGATACCTAAATTCGATTATTATAAATAATAAATATATTATGATATAAACATATTTATATTAAAATACAATTATAAATTTACGATTATAAAAATATTGCGAAAAATAAGAATTACCATACGATATATTATGATTATATGCATAATACTTTATGTATATGTATACAATATTAGCTTTAAAATCAACCATTATATTATATACGTTTTCAAGACAAGTTTTCGGATTAAAACGTCTCTAATTCAAATAACCATTTATTTATATTATATTTAAATTATTGAATGTACTCTAGGTGTTTCCATTTCTCTTCTATGTCATTATATAACCTGGACCATTATGCCATTATAAAATGTCAAATAAATAATTGTCTAAATGTCCAAATGTAAATAAATTAGGATAAATATAACGTGTTTAGTATCAAATGAACGGTCTGATTGAGTACATTCCAAAAATATATATGGATAAATACTTTTTACTGCTTGAGCACTAAGAGGTTATACAAAGCGTCACGAGTGGCGCGCGATCGTCACGAGATATCTGCCCAGGTTGTGCAGTGCGACGCCACACTCAACTCATGGCTCACGGCTCACGTCAAACCCCGCTAAAGGGCAATTACCCAGCGGAAGGCGTCACAGGCCTTGAACAAGGCCTGTCGATTGACTCACAGAATGCGCAATCGTCTAAGCACTAGATGTTTATAGAGAAAACACGTGTCAATAAGGCCGTAACAGAGCTTCAGTAATTTGAAAATTGTTTTAACGAAGAAGTTTCTTCTCTTAAAACCTGCTTTCCTGCGCGAACCAATTTTTTCTAATAATTATAAATATAAAAGTTCACTTTTTTGTGCCGGTAGTCGTGTTTTTTTATATTTTAAAATTGTTGTACTTGTATATAGAGATATTACACTTTACTATTCAAGATATTATGATATTCAGCATATTAAAGCAAAGATTAATCTGAAACGTTGTTGAGTTCCAAATTGAAATCTCGAGAACTAAACTGAGAAAAATGTAACGATGTAATACACAGAAATATGCATGTTTCAACAAGGATTACATATATAACTCGGACTGTGGTCCATACGTATGAGTTAACATGACATGCAACGGCGTGACGGTTACCGTGTCGTTGTCATGTTATTTTATTAATTCGCGACCTTGGGATCTCGCTTTAACATGAGAGAATGTAGTAGTATACTTACGGATATAGTCGGACACATGAATCCTGTGGAAACCACAGTATTCTGTTATTTCCCTATTAACCGTAAGGAAAATGTTGATACATATAATCGATATATTCTGTATATATTTTCTATACAATCGTAAAAACATAATGGCATTTTAAGAAACAATCTAATAGTTTCTCAGTGTAGATTCAGATTCGTAATAGAAAGGTTTCTATCGTAATAGAAAGGTTTCTAACGTAATAGGAAGATTTCTATCGTAATAGAAAGGTTAGAAAATATTAAAATACACAAGGAAAAAAAATAAAAATAAAATAGAAAACGAAAGAAAATACAAGAATAACGTTAAAGAGAAAATACAAGAGAAATACAAGGAGATAATTTACACAATTACAAGCAAAAATCATCAACACTTTAGTCACCAAGCATTTTAGTCTTCACTAAAGTAATATACCTTACTTATAAATGTAGTTATCCGCTTTTTGTATATCTCTAAGCGTGCGATATTATTTCCATGAATTCGACATTTGGGAATTTACTATTACATACATTTGCATAGTTAGCATAATTCTCCGGTCTACTGTCGCCGAACAATGTATTGTTTGTCTGTAATAATTAATCTAGCCTATACATTTAAGTAATTTCGCCCGAGGGAATTGATTATGCTCTCTAGTTCTATCTTTGAGGTACACAGCTCAAGAGAGGTTTGTATAGTTTGACCGCAGAAATGTTTGATAGACAGACGCTTTAAACTATATATTGGTGCACTAACGATGAAGGATTTCTCCCACCACATAGCGACATATACAGGTGATTGAGAGGCGTGTTATAAGGGAGTGTGCTAAGCAGGTGATAATGGTAATTATTGGTACGTTTGGTAAGGTTTGTAACGTGTCGTGTGTGGTCCCCTGATATGCTAATACAGCTGAATTGAATATGTGTAATATGCTGAGGTCATACGTGACCTAATGGACCAGAAACTTCTTTTGAACAGCAAATAGATGCAATGGTGTTAAAGTCTTCTAGAATGCTAAGGATTGTTCGGCGTATCTGTAAGCCATTCTAAAAAAATGCATACCTAAAAACTAACTATTTTGCTTTTGTCCATAACATTCTGGAATCAACTACGCCCGTTTGTATTTATCTATAGGAGACATACAAAAAAAACATTGCAAGAATTCAGAAAATATATACTTAAAAATTTAACTATTCGTAATTTGCAAAAATTTCAATTGTTATCAGAAAAAAAATAACCCCAAGACTTTCCCGGCAAGTGGACAAGCCCCCTCTCTCGCCGCCCTCCTCCCCACTACTTCCTACTAGTGATTTCTTCTCGCACTCTTTCTCTGTACGTGGAGCCCGTCTCTGGAATGCTTTATCCTCGCGTATAAGGATAGCACCTAGTTTGTATTGCTTCAAACGCAGGCTCAAAGAACACTTGAACCCACGCTCACAAACTTTTCCTTATTTTTCCCTATTTTTTCCTCCCTATTGCGTCCCTTGCGTCATTATAGGTTTATTGTTTGTTTTTTTTTTCTTAAATTTATTGTTTTGTTTCCCTGCTGAATTTAAATGATTAAAATTTAATTTATTAATTTATTTTTACCGCATAACATGTTATTCCACTAGGTTAAGGTTAGCTGAAAGATATTGCTTTTAGGCAATAAGCTCGCCGTTTTGTTAAAGCAAATAAAGCGTTTAATTATTATTATTATTATTATTATTATTATTACTTCCACCCGCACCAACCTCCCTCCCTTTGCCTACTCTACCCTCACCCCAGCGCCAACCCCCAACCCCCTCCCCCCGCGCGCCATTCAGCCACCTCACTCTATAATTAATGTGTCCGATTAAAATCGCGAATATATTTCTATGATTTTTGTAGTATTTTCGTACTAAATTAATAGTATATTCAGTAATATTAAAATAGTATTTTTCTAACATGATGTAGTATTTTCTTAAATATAACGGAGTATAAAAAATATGTATGTCGCTTGTATATGAGATATTCCAACCAAAATTTTACAATGTGGTTTCGGCCCAACTAGGCATTTGTGTATTTGAAAATTTTAAGTCAATAAGTTAATATATATCGAGATTGAAGTATGACTAGTGCGGCCTCAGGTGGACCGATTTCAACCACAATCTTTTCAACCTTGGCAACAATCTTGCCATGACTAAATGATGCCTGCATGCCAAATTTCATCTCAATCAGATATGCGTTTGGGTATCATGGATGAATACAAACAGACACATAGAAGTGTGTTCACAATACTTTCCCTCTGAGGTAAAGTAATAGATTACTAGTAATAGATTGACTATTTCTATTATTAAGTAGGCACATATTAATTTATTTATTTATTTATTTATTTATTTATCCCTAGTATTACATGATTAAATTTCCTATAGTATGTTTTACATAATTTAGTCGTACATACAAAATGTGAACCCTGGAAATTTACTAAAGGTGAGGCTTCGGCGGGATTTTATCACCTCACTAGGCAGAGCCTGTATTGAGGTGATATTTAGTACTGTGTTCATCTGCCGGGTGTATAGGTATTTTATTTTATCTTGGGAAATCCTACAAGTGTATAATTATATATTGACTATTTTTATTTGCAATATAATAACTAAGACATTTATTTTACTTTTTGACAATCGTAACATTTTTTTTGTTATTTTTAATATTACATTTATTAATTTTATATCTATCTTCTCTATATCTTACATCTCTATAACTTTCTACATATTCTACTCTATGTTTTTTATCTGGTAAACTAAATGGTGAGACTCGATTTAATTCTACAATAATACCTTCTTTATTCTTACGAGTAACCTTTTATATTTTGATTATTAATAGAAGAATTTGATCATTAATGAAGAATTCAATCATATCACGGCCAAATGTAAATGTAATACAACTATGTCTATACAAGAATGTATTAGTTTTTAAGACAATAAATTGTTTGATTGATTGATTGATTATTTTAATATAAAAAGACTTTGAACGACGCAAATGAACAGACTTTTTGAAAAAAAATATTTATAATAAAACTGGTAGTTCAATTCGCTGGAAAAACTGACCAAAAAACATTTTCTGTACTAAAAACAAATATATATTATGCAGCCATACTCGTTTGCTTACTGAAATTTGTATGGCAAACGCGTTCTCTGTATTTCCATCCTCGTCTCATACCACACCGCGCGATTTACTGTTTTGGGACCAGGATGGCCTACAATATTCTTGTAATTCTGTGTATATACGCTGCTTCGTTTTATAAAACAAGCAAATACAATTTCCAGCAGAGCGGAATTGATTTATATTTCCATGCTGTCACTTCTTTGGCGTACACATGGCAGACACCGTTAGCCGAAATAATAAAAACTAAGATAATTCTGACAGTATCTGCGCTTGACTGCACAATCAAACCATGCAGTTGGCAGAATAGGAATAATATAATTTTGTTCCGAAAAAATGCGAATCATTTCCATCCTGTTTCCGATCAAGAGAAATGGTATCTGATACTACAACTGAAATTCAGTACCTTATTTCTACCAAGTACGCAGAGAATTTCATGTTTTTTCAAATAAGTTTAATACAAATGAAATATGAAGTTAACACAAATAATACATTCGTATTTGCCGCATAAAAAGCATATGGAACGAATATTTAATTTATTTTTTAATTTAAGTTAAGCAATTCACAAAACATTACAAATTACAATAAAGAAACATCAAAAATATAACTAAAATGCAGAAAGAAATCCTTATCAAAATAAATATTGCACTATATATCAAAAGGTAGCGTCTAATAAGACAAATAAACGCTCCCCTACTTAGATTAACAAATCGATTCGAAACTTTAGGCGAAGCGAAGCCGCGGGCAACAGCTAGTATTACATAAATATATAATATCCATGACTAACAAGATTAATTATCAGGTTATATATATACATATATATATATATATATATATATATATATATATATATATATATATATATATATATATATATCTATATATATATATATATATATATATATATATATATATATATATATATATATATATATATATATATATATATATATATATATATATATATATATATATATATATATATATATATATATATATATATATATATATATATATATATATATATATATATATATATATATATATATATATATATATATATATATATATATATATATAATTGTAAGGTTAGTGAAGGTTGTACCTTTGCCGGACGTTTCGGAGCCCGTGGCTCCTTCTTCAGCGGCAAGAAGAATACTGAGTATTCTTCTTGCCGAGTATTCTTCTTGCCGCTGAAGAAGGAGCTACGGGCTCCGAAACGTCCGGCAAAGGTACAACCTTCACTAACCTTACAATTAAATAAAAATGTTTTAAAAGTTTTCATTTAAAAATTATATATATATATATATATATATATATATATATATATATATATATATATATATATATATATATATATATATATATATATATATATATATATATATATATATATATATATATATAAAAATATATATATATATATATATATATATATATATATATATATATATATATATATATATATATATATATATATATATATATATATATATATATATATATATATATATATATATATATATATATATATATAATATATATATATATATATAATAGAGATCTCTGCATCATGACGCTGCCGTCCATTTATATAATGGAAGTAGCGCTGTTCGTTCGCAGAAATCTAGCCGATTTTGAAGTGAATGGTGTGCATCATCACTATCGAACAAGATCCCGTAGCATGCTACGTTCGGTAAGTCATGCATTATCCAAGTCGGAGAGGCTAGCCTATATCGCCGGCCCAGCGGCTTACAACAAACTCAGCGAGCACATTAGGCATGCGCAATCTCTTGATGTGTTTAAGAGACGCCTTAAGAGATACCTTACATATAAGGCGTTTTACTCACTGGAAGAATATTACTCGAGTGAAGTCTATAATGCTTTGGTGGCTAAAGTATTTAATGATCTCTTTTGCATTTTGTCTTGTATTTTCATATTTTTACATTATTCTTGTGTTTTTTTTTCTTCAGTTTATTTTGTTTATTTTATCTTTGCTTTACGATAAAAAAAATATATGTTTGTTTGCTAATATGTATGAATGTTCGCTAATCTGACTTGTATACCAGTATACCAAAAAAAAGAATATGAATATGAACAATATGAATATATAAGAGGGAATTATTGATGACAAAACGATATTGTAAGTCTACAAAATCTACAAATTCAACCAAAAACTTGCGGCGCAGTTTATTGCGTGCAAAGGCTGGCTTCCGACCGGTTAATGGTTAAATATCAATACCCCATTAAAAATTGTATTTTATAATACATGAAAGTTTATTCCTAGGATAAACCTAATACGGTCTATGAGCACAGCACAAATTTCGCCACGGATGAAAGAAGACGTGAGGGGGGGGGGGATGGGCAATCACAGAAACAGGCTATTGTCATTTCTGCGGCAGTACGTCATTTTAAGTCTTACGTTTCGCCGCAATAAAAAAGAAAATTCTCGTCGGCATTTCGGCCAATAAAAAGTGGTGGCGCGTGCAGGAGAAATAAAATTATGACATTATGGCACGGTGCAAGCCATGCTAGGCCAGTGCGCGGAAATGACGACCCGGAAAACAGCCGCCTCTTGGCGTCATAAAAGACCCGGAGCGACGCGTGTCTGCCGATTTCCGGAGAGACTGCTGAAGTTGGCGAATAGTTGGTTCGCTCAAATTTTAAATGGCCCATCAAATTAGCGTCGAATTCGAGCTTCGATTCTTCTACAAATGTGTAATTCTCAAATTTTGTAATTTCTATTCTCCTATAAATGTATAACTTTATTTCTTCGATTTTTCAACAAATTGCAGCTTTTGTTAGCGAGTTAAATCATTATTTACTCAATTCACATATTACCCCGAACTATCGACTAACTTCGCGCAGCGTTGATATTCCTAAGATATTCCTAAGATTCCTAAGATACATAGTTGAAATGGGCTCAAAGTGAGCCCAAATTAGATCAAAGGAAATGAGATCAAATTACAATTCCCTAGAATTAAAAAAACCTCAAATTTTGGTTCACTTCGACCTGTTTATGTATGGTTTTTGTGCATTTTAGCAGTCAGTCAGTGAGTCAGACTGTTAATTACAATAGGTACTGATAATTACGGTTTCGTGCAGCTTTGGCCACAAGATCCACTTCGTTCTCGGATCGGCTCAACTCGGAACTCGAGTGGAAGGCTACCCCGGGTAAGACTCCCGTGTCTCAGGCCTCAACGCTGGTGGGCCGGTTTCTCCCGGCGGGATTGCATCCCGGTGCCACTGGAAGGTTTGCACACTGTTCGGCGAGCCAATCGGGTGTGCATTCTGACTAAATACTGAAGGAGTCTCGAGACTATGGAAATATACTGTTTCCTAAGCAGCGGGGGTGGATGTTGACCTGTTGTTATGCCACTCTTGAAATGACCTTGGGCTACTCGATTCCGTGTGGCACTACGGGCAAAGAATGCCCAGGTCCGCGGTAAATTCTAATTGAATTACCGCTGTATTATAGGTAGGTATATTAGGTATATTAGGTAGAGGTCGCGTAAGCGACTTCGGACCCGTAACCACTCGGGAGGACGGAGGTATCCTGAAGGTTCATTCCAGACGGAGATATCCTGCCAAAACTGATAGTTAGGGGCTGAGGCTACCAACTGGTTACCATTCCCGGTGCTAACGGTCTCTAACGGGTTGCTGGTGAACCAGATAGTAGATTGTCTTGTCCTCAAGTCTTCTACGCTCATCCCACGGCTGAAAGAACGATGATATATCGTTATACCAGCCTGGGGTGACGGGTTCGCCCGTTGTAGTCGACACCGCCCTGCTGTTAATTACGATAGCAAGACAGATAGCAAGATAGTTAGGTTCAAAAGCCCTCATAAGCCCTCATACAAGAATTTGCTAAGCAAAAACCAATAAATGAGTATAAATACTGTTAAGCAGTATTTCAAAGTTTTTTGGACTGTAGTAAAGTAAACAATAATCTAATTAGAAAAAATATCAAACAGGTACTCTTTGTGTATTTTTTTAAGTGTTATAAAAACAGAAAACTATCTGTATTCTAACTGTGAGTTTCTGTTTGTTATTGAGAGAACTGTACATAATGCTATTTATAAAACCTATAAACCCATATATACCTAATGTTAAACTATGTGTTATGGAAGCTTCTCGAATACTAATTTAGATTTCTAATTATTAATCTATAAGTTATCAAAACAAAAGACAACATTCAAAGCCATTGTTAGAACTACTTTTTCAACTAACATTGATTCAGGTTTGTGAATATTAAATTTTATGTATTTTATCTAAAATCGAAATTCGTTTTATTTACATATCCCAGTCATTAATCAGAAGTTATAAAATCAAATTCTGTGTTATAACAATTATTAACAAAACCGGTTTTACGAAGTTCCATTCCATACCAGAGTTCCATACCCGGCAGACCCCACCGAAGGCACTCGAGGCTGCAAAATTTGTTTTCACCTAGAGCGCCAAAAACCCTAGAGTCGGCCCTGGTCATAAGATATTTGCATCTTATGATACTAATTGTAGGCCTAAAAATGTGATTATTTCACTCATGTGTATTCATTATACAACGCACTCTGTACCGCTACGTGTAGGTAAGTTAACGAGTATTATCGCGTAGCGATTGCTCGGTGTTTTGTATTGAAATATATGCAAATAAATTGTTTTTTAGTATTATGCAATTGTGATATGATATTAGCGATAATTCCGTGGTTGCACATGATGACTTCGCAGGTAATTTATATTAAAAACTAAAATTGCTCCAAATCCGCTGTGATTGCTATGAACGCACTTTGTTCATGCTCTTGTTGTAAAAGTGGAAAGAACTTTTAAATTAGTAAGGGATATCTAAATAGACCTAAAGTCCTAAATAGACCTAAGGTCCTTAAAAGTCTGATGCAGAAGGCAACGGGAGATCACTGCGCTATATTATTATATCCCTAGTAGTTAGCAATGGAAAAGTCAAAAATAGCCATGGCCCCGAGTGCCCGGCTGCCCTATAATGGGTCAGGGATGCTAAGAATCCCCGGGTGGAAAACTGGACCGGGATCACCAGTACGGAACAGCTTTTCCGGATGGCGCAAGACCGACAAAAGTATTCAGAGCTAACGGCCAACCTCCAGTAATGAAGAGGCACTTCGAGAAGAAGAAGGGATCTACGCGTTATCGAAGACAATTGCGTGTGTTTGACATTATAAATAATATTAAAACTAAAATCACCACATAAAATTCGTAGCACCCGACGTTTTGTCGATGTTGCAACCGCCGTTTTCCAAGATAGACCGGTCTAGTCCACATTGGACAACGGCGGTCGCAACATCGCCGAAACGTCGGGTACTACGAATTTCACGCGTTAAATTCGTTTTCATCTTATTCATAAGGCATATCTAAGATTGCAAATAACAGCTAAATTTAATGTTCGGACGAATGAAAAGCTCAAATGCTCACTTTCGTAATTTAAACGAAACAACTGCTCGCCAACTTCACGCACTTCAATTGAGCAACTGACACGGAAAATGGCAACGATAATTGTGGATTTTTCTGACGAATCAACCGCCACACTCTCCCTTGCCTCATATTCGGACTTGGTTGATGGATGGTGCTGTATTTTGCTACGTCACTGTTACCGGTATTAGATTTCGTAGATTTCCCTTACATCCGAATATGAAAGAAAAATACACATGGACAGGAAAATTCAAAAGAGCGATTTCTAGAAAATATCTCTCTGTGTGTGTCCGGTCCCCACTATATTTATGAAACTACACGGCCAATTAAGACCAAACTTTGAACATAAATAATTAATTTTGATGCTGAGATTTGTAAAGCTGATAAGAGATATCTACCATTTGTGTCATAATGGCGGCCTTTTCAAAATTTTAAAAAATCATAATTCCGTTAATATTATTGCTTGAAAAAGAAAGTAATAGTGACTTAGATTCTAGGGATATTGCCTACAATTGCCTTAGTCACTCTTTGACATATTCAGCTAGGTTTGAATTAAAAATGTAATAATCTGAAAACTGAATACTTCGTGACACTGTAATGCTAGAACGGAAATATTTTTTTAATATATGTAGGGTGACTTACACCAACCGGCCTGTTAACTTCTAAACACAATAAATAATTTAACAGCCGGTTAAATAATGACGTCCGCAAAAACCTTTTTTGAGCGTTTGAACATAACCATAGACACAACTGAAATCGAGATTGCTCGCCTCAGCCTATCACAGCACAGTTCAAAATGGCGGACAGGAGGTTCTCAGCTCATCAGCTGTCAAACTACCACAAGCTTTTGTTCATGTCTCGCATTCGCGTCTTTCATGATTAAAATCAGACATATAGGAAAACGTTTTACGAGTGCGATAACCAAAAAAAGCGAAAAAACCACGGCGCAGGCGACGCGATCTAATCTAACCTCGAAAATTGACAACTAGCGTTTGACAGCTCACTAACTGCTGGTTAGTGGCGCTAACCGGGCACCATGGCTCGGTTAGGGAATGTAACTGCAGTTAGCCCAACAGAGCATGGTGAAAGCAGTTTCGACTATTTAACTGTGGTTAGACTCTTTAAACACGGTTATCTATCTTAACCGAGCTTGGTTTAAGTCGCCCGTAGTGGTTTGCAAGTTTGATAAATAAAATTTAAAATGATAGTAGAAAAAAAAATTCAAAATCTAACCTTAAATTCGCTATTATTATAGGCGATAAAAATCAATTTAATCGAAGAGAAGAAAACAAAACAGTTTACAAGTTGAATGCAAATAAATTATCGCGTTTATAATACCCGTACCTAGATCTGCGATGCCATTGTACGTCGCTTCATTGAGACGAAATTTCAGAAAGTATATGAAGAGTCACGTACAAAAACGATCAATGTCATTTTTTGCGAGAATAATATACTAATGCAATATTGTGGCTTGATCCGAAACGAATCTAAGCATAAATTGATTTTCGAAAGAAATAGGTATCATATTTTCGAGAGAATATCTGCCCTTAAATGAATGGAGAGAAAAACGTGTTACGGAAATTAATGATCAAGGTCAACGCGGTGACGGTGGACCTTGATCATTCTTTCCCATCAGGTCCAGAGGTGAAGTGGTACCTTGATAACCCCTACGATTAACGCCGAGGAGGTACTGTGATGGGAAATACTGATCAAGGTCAATGACTTATCGATGTTTTAACTTTTCTCTGAGGTATAATTTAGGTAAAATGTATTTTTTTTAAAACTCATATTCTTATTATTATATTATTCTGATATTATGGTTTTCGCTTATTTCCTGAGGTGCATTTTTTTCTCACTCAAACCCATTTCTCGAAATTGTCTTTTTTAAGATACTAAATTTAAAAATTGGAATTACCACAAATCTCAAATAAGTTGATTTTCGAATGAAAGATCATAGTTTTGGTTAAGGGAGAAAAAATGTTTGACGCCAAAGAATGATCAAGGTCCAACCCACAGTATACCATACAGTAGGTTTACTCTCGATCTACAGGGCATTGCGGGAAAAGGGTGCCAGGAATGTGGGCAGATGGGCACGTCTCGACGAACGCCGCGCGCAGATAAAGACTGGCGACCTTTCGGACGTTTTCATATCCGCGTGGGCCGAGTAGCGGGATATCTGGCGGCCATATCTGAGCCCTTACGACTCGCGACGTGTTCGCTTCGACTTCAATTTTGTTCTAAGAGAAGCTACAGTCTTGTATACTGTGTCCACGCGTTGACGGTGGACTTTGGTCATTCTTTTCCATCAGGTCCTGGAGTAGGGTACCCCGATGACCCTCCGGTTGACACTGAGGAGGTACTGTGATAAGAAATACTGATCAAGGCCAATGACTTATTAACCGTTTCGCTTTTTTTCTGAGGTATAATTTAAGTAAACTTTTTTTTTCAACTGAAGTATATTTGGTTCGCAGACTAATCATTTATTTTCTCATTCAAACCCTTGCTAAAATATCTTTTTTTTAAGTTTAAAAATTGGAATTACCAAAATTTAAAAAAATGTTGATATTAAGCATGATATTTCTTTTATTCTAGCTGCCATATATGCACATTCACACATCGCAGCGTTCACGTCACGTCGTGTAATAGTATGGAGGTAGGTAGTTATAAGGAGACGTGATAGTGCAGTACTGGAGAGATCTGCTGCAATCTCTGCCCAATGGCTCGTGGCTAAACAAGAAATCCCCCGAACGTACTGAATTCTCGCAAGCGGCTGACCGGCGGAGCGGAGATTGTTATCAGAATGGAAATAATACTCCCGTTCCATTTGAAAATGGCCAGACTGGAATTTTGAATACGGGAGAACCACCAAATGCTTCCTCCTTATATGGGAGCATACTCAGCATAAATGAGAAACGTTAGGAGAATTCGAAATTTCCATTGGAATATACGAGTACCTACTTAGGTATATTATAGATTACTTTTATCTCTATCGTACAGGTAGGTATTATATATGGTACTAGCTGACCGTTGATTATATATGGTACTAGCTGACCCGTGCCCACTTCGTTGGGCGGTAAACATTTTTACTTGTGATGAAATTATGAAGTGTGGTTCGGTTAGTACTGTGTGCTATGATGATTTATTTCCTGACTGCCAAAAGGAGGGTTATATTTTTACTGCATATGTATGTATGTATTTTCATGCCGATTTGGCTTTATTACCGGGTTTTTAATGAGTGAATGAAATGATTATTATTGAATAAATTATGTTTATTTTAATTGTTCAAAACTTCGATGTAATGTTATTATTTCGTACCATTCTTTCAGGAGTCCAACCCGAGATACGGTCGCGGTTCCATACCTATGTCGTATTATCTCTTTAACCATTTATGCAGTAAAAGGAAAATTATATGAAGTAAAAGGGAAAAGTCTATTGTTTTAAACACTTAAGACGATAAATTTACTTATTTTAATAAGAATTCATAATTGTTGATAATATGACCATAAACATGACGATTTAAATATTTTTTTTATTATGAAAAAGTACTTTTTGTGACTTAAATATAAAAGTTAGACATATGCTGTCGCTGACTTTTTTGTAGGGATTATCAAGCTCTACAACTTTTCCCTAAAACTTAATCATATATCTCTCATCGTTAAAGCAGCGTTCTTAAGAAACGTTTTCATTCGACCGTTTTTTCTCCGACTTACTTTGCAAATCCGACTACTACGAAAAAGTCTTTCCATTTTTCGGATTAATGTATAGCCTGTGACACTCACAAATAACGTGGCTTTCTATTGGTAAAAGAATTTTCAAAATCGGTTTAGTAGATCCAGAGATTACTTATTACAACCTCACAAACTTTACCTCTTTATAATATTAGTATAGATTAGTCTGCTCAACGCCATAGTGCGATTTGGAAACCCGCACTTGCAAAACCGGCACTGATGGCATTGACAGCCAAACTAATAGCATTTTATTTGGCTATCTGTAATAGCATTGAAATTGAATGGTTTATATAAAGGCCGGGCTCGTATAATCACAAACCCAATAATTTAACCATAGATGTGTTTAGAGCGCCATCTACAGTGGGCAGCCATACTGTTACACCACGTAAGTCGCCATATCAATGTTTGGAACTATGAGTGCCATCTAAACGTTAGGTTTCGTAGTAAAATACCGGTTGCCAAATTGTAGTTATAATAATATTGCCACATATCCCTTTGAAATTATTATATAATTTAATTATATAATTTCTAGTCTAACAGTCGGGGGAGTCTGGAAGCTGTACTGTTTCCTATAGAGCGGGGGTGGTTGCGGACCTTACGGCAACTGCTCTTGAAATGACCATCGGCCATCCGATCCTGGGTGAAGAGCCGGGCAAAGGACGCCGTGGTCCGCGATAGATTCGGTGTACACCGTTTCACCGCTTGGTAAGGGAGAGGACCGCGCAAGCGACCTCGAACTCGGAACCAATCGAGAGACCGGAGAAATCTGGTCACAATTGGATGCAAGGGCGCGAGTGTCGGCCCGCCAGGTAACATTACTGGTTATCTCGCGGTTAAGGCGTTGGTCTCTTGCGGGTTGTGGCGTAGCTAGATGGTGGACTGTTTTGTCCCAAGTCTTCTACGCTCACTCCAGGGAGATAGAACGACTAATCGTTAAAACTTCCTGTGGTGACGGGCTCGCCCGCTGTAGTCGACAACCCAAGTTGTTAGTCAGAGTGCACAGTCGTTTGGCTTACGCCGCACGGTGCGCAGACCGTCCAGGAGCGCCAAAAGTTTGATTCCCAGGGGAAACTGACCATAAGGCCAGAGTCCTACCCAGGCTCGCACTTCACGCGTGGAGGCCGTCGGATGGGTGTTGACCCGTGAGTGTGACCAACCCTGTACAGAATAGGTCTTCGTGGCCAACTCAGCAAGGGCCCATTAACTCCCATTTACTCAATAAATGAGCATCTTGAGGTGTCGACTACAACGGGCGAGCCCGTCACCACAGGACGTTTTAACGATTAGTCGTTCTATCGACCTGCAGTGAACGTAGAAGACTTTGGACAAAAACAATCCAACGTCTAGCTACGCCACAACCCGTAAGAGTCCAACGCCTTACCGCGAGATAGCCAGGTATGTTGCACATACCCGGCGGCTCGAGACACTCGCGCCCTTACTTCCAATTGTGACCAGATTTCTCCGGTCTCTCGATTGGTTCCGAGTTCGAGGTCTCTTGCGCGGTCCTCTCCCTTACGAAGCGGTGAAACGGTGTACACCGAATCTATCGCGGACCAAGGCGTCCTTTGCCAGGCTCTGAACCGGGATCGGATGGCCAATGGTCATTTCAAGAGCAGTCGCCGTAAGGTACGCAACCACCCCCGCTCTATAGGAAACAATACAGTTTCCAGACTCCCCCGACTGTTAGTCGGAGTCAGTGGCGGCGCTAGGCGTCGGCGACGTCGGCGACCGCCGACGGCCTCGCACCTGAGGGGACCTCGCAAAAGTTTTACAAATTATTTAAATTTTATTTATTTATTCTTATTTATTTTCATACACTTGCGTGAGTGATGTAAGTGAGTAGTACTTTAGGGGGGCATTATCCAGAGTCCTCTGGCAACACTATGAAAGTTCGCGTTCAATATAAGTAAACTATGGCAATCGGTTCAAGTCAACTTGAAAGTCGCTATCGATACTTTACGTTTATTTTGTAGCTGGATTCAAGAATTCCGTAATACAGGATTTGACAATAGTGTTCACAAGCTCGATTGTTTGTGGAGAAAAGTAGGTACTTTCGAAATTCAGTGTCAATTTAAAGAAAAAAGAACAGCCAGGAAAAAACGAATGTTCGATTATGAACATATTGATGAACCTATTCAATCTTTTGAAATGCATTACAGAGTTAACTTTTTTTAACACAATGATAGATGCTATTATAGTCGACACCGAATGTCGATTTAAAGCGCTCAATGAATATTTTGAACAATTTGTTTTCATTTATGATATCAGTTATTTGAATCGATATCAAAAGAGGACCTTCTCAAGCAATGTAATGATTTAGGTACAATACTGCGGGAAGGCGACGGCGAAAACAGTGACATACCTACAGCTTTTCGAGCTATATGAAGAGCTGCAGGTTTTAAAAGCGAATTCACTTGACTCTGTCAACGACGCGAAATAACTCATTCAATACATTTGAGAAAATAATTTGGAAGATGTTTACATAGCAATTAGAATCGTGCTCACAGTTCCCGTCAGTATAGCTTCCGCTGAGAGAAGCTTCTCAAAGTTAAAATTGATTAAGACCTACTTGAGAACCACGATGACCCAAGAGAGACTATCTGCGTTATCAATTCTATCAATTGAAGCTGAAATAGCGGCTAGTATTAGGTATGACATAATACTGAAAAAGTTCAGTGAGGCCAAAAGCCGAAAAGTTCGTCTATTTTAATTTCTATTTGTGTAATTTTTAACATCATTTGATTAGCAATGAAACTCGTTTACTCATACATTAGTTTCACTATAATTCGCCTCATGTAATATAACGTTTTCTTTTTGACTGGGAAATAAAAAAGGCCTCGCGAACCTAATTTCGCCGACGTCCAAGTGTGGTCTAGCGCCGCCACTGGTCGGAGTGCACAATCGATTGGCTTGCGCCGCACGGTGCGCAGACCGTCCAGGAGCGCCAGAGGTTTGATTCCCAGGGGAACTGGTCCGCAGGCCAGAGTCCTACCCAGGTTCGCACCCCGTGCGTGGAGGCCGTCGAATGGGTGTTGACCCGTGAGTGTGACCGACCCTGAACACATGGGTCATCGTGGCCAACTCATCATGGGCCCGTTGCTCAATAAATGAGCAGAATGGACCGTAAAAAAATAGGTGTAAAAAAACAGATGAGTGATGTCACAGAATAGCGAGATATCCCAGCTTCATCGAAGTGGAAGGCCGTGGCCTCCGAAAGGGTGGAATTTAACCTTGAGATAGGAGGGCGATGTGGGGTCATTGAGTATGTTGTAGAGTAGCGACAACGTATGCAAATGTCTTTGATAGCGAATAGGAAGCCAATGAAGTTGCTCACGAAACAGCTAATGTGGTCGATCTTTCGCAAGTTAGAAACATATCTGAGGAAAATATTTTGCAGACGCTCCAGCTTATTCCAAATAACCTCATTAGCATCGCCGTAGTGAAGAATCGGCGTAAAATAAGTGGACACAATCATTTCTTTAAGCGTAATGGGGAGATTTCAGCCCTAAAAAGATATTTACTTGAGTCTATCTACTCCTTATACCTAGTTGCTATTCGTCTGCATGAAGAACACGGGTTATTAAAATAACGAAGCTGTTTGTATTAAATAACCGTGAATAATTAAACTGTCAAGTCATGCACTAAGGCAATAAATTAATTCGCTATACATTCACGGTCGTTGCACTTGTAGAATGTTTTCCTACTGAAAATGAATAACATTACGACACATGGGGCACATCGAAATGATCGGGAATCAAAAATAAATTGATTGTGTCACCCCAAGCTATCCCATCAAGTAGCCATCTGAATATTATTTTAAAATAAAATCGATGACCGCCCTTAATCGGCCGGCGGACAAACCCGTTTTGATCCAATTACACAACAGCTTCGGGCGGTGCGGCTCGTTTCTCGGCTAGCCACGCTTGGCGTCAGCCTAGCTAGGCTTGGCGTCAATATTTGATTAACATATATTTTTATTTTATTTTTATTTTATAAAATTATCCAATACAATACAATTGATTTTGCCAAGCAGATAAGATTGCATTTGTGTGGATTTTATCACTCCACTAGATTGTATATCTGTTCTGGGGTGATAGTATTTAAGACTTCACTTTAATCATAGTGACTTCACTTTCTTTTTTTTTTTTTTTTTTCCCCCATTCATTCCGATCGCTCATTCATGCTTATAAATTTTAAGGTTAATATAAATATATAAATGTGTATATAAATAAAGAACTAATATTAAATAAAGAAAAAGAAAATATTTAAGTTTATAGATAAGTAAAATAAATAAATATATAGATTAATATATAACTAAATAGACCAATAAATTAAGTAGCCTAAAAAGGTTTCTTACTGTGCACATATAAAATTGTGAATTCAATTATTAATATAATATTATCATTTTTTTTAAAACATAGTCAACCGAAAACATATTTCTTATCAAGCATCAGGTGACAGATATGGACCGAAGTTTGATCCCTCAAATTATCGACTGATATCAGTACCTGATGTTTTAGCAAAAATTTTGGAAAAAATAGTAATTACACAACTCTGTAATCATCTAGAAACCAATCACATGTCATCCGAAAACCAATACGGCTTCAGATCCAAAAATGGGAACACAAGATGCATTACTAAAAATGTCGGAGCATATCACTAGGTATGTAGGCGCCAACAAAAAGTGTATTACTGTACTTCCCGACCCCGCGCAAGCCCCTGATACAGTATCCCATGAAATGCTCCTAATGAAACTTGGGAAATATGGTATTACAGGTATCGAACTAAACTGGTTTCGCAGCTGTATTGGATCCCGAAAACAGCGTACCCGGGCAGGCGATTCACCCGGTAATAGTCTCCACAATAATCATGGGTTCCCACAAGGAAGCACTCCTGGACCGACTCCCCTCTCACTCTACACAAATGGGCTTTGTGAAATGGACGTTAATGCAGATATACTATCTCACGCCGACGATACTGCCCTCCCACTCGAATTGAATAGTTGGGAAAGTGCATACAACAAGGCAGCTGCCGTGATGAAAAGTGTCAAGGGCTGGCCTGACCACAATCTGTCAACGCCAAAACGTGGATAAAACTAAGCTTGTAGCCTTCAGCATAGATGCTCGTCAGCAACCTCCACAAAAATTATAACCTAGTCCTACACGAAAGCGACAGTCTTGATTGTAACTGTTCACAAATTGAGCGTGTGCATTTTGTAAAGTACCTAGGTGTTCATGTCGATAAACATCTCCGGTGGCAAATACATATCGAAAAGGTCGCCGAAAAGGTCCGTAAACTAATATATATCCTTAGGAGTATCAGAAATGTTTCAGATATGAAAACTATGAGATCCATACATTATGCCTTGGCACAGTCACTGATGATACATGGCAATATCGAACTAAGGCGGCGCGGCCATACTGCACCTAGACCCACCAATAAAAGCCCAAAAAGGTAAATAGATAAATAAATAGATGTGTCAAATATGGCCTAGGTCAGGATGTGAGTCACCATTTCTTCGCACTGGCTTCTACCTTTCGTCATGAGCCACTTGAAAATATATTTCTTCAGAGTCAATTTACTAATTGAACTCTGCACTTTAGAAACGCGTAATGCCTCTGTGCAAATCTCGTATTCACTCGCTGGTGGGATTGTCTATTTTTATTTCGGGTGTCATATAAGTGGTTTAGCGAAGAATGACGATCAGTGCAGCTATGGAAATCGTAACAATATTTCTTACGTATAACTGTCTCACATCCAAGACGTCGAATGCCCTAAAAAGCTCATCGGACGGATATAAATAATGCTTCCTATTAATGACGCGAACTATCGCCTTTTGGGCCTTAATTAACGGGTCCAGGTGCATCCCGGCCGCACCACCCCAGCCAATCTGCCCGTAGGACATAAGCGACTGAGCCAATGCACAATATACTGATCGTAGGGTTTTCACATCTAGCACACTTCTGAGATTTCTGAATACATAAATAAATTTTCTAATCCTCCCTGAAATACTATTGATATTTACATTCCATCGGAGATATGGATCGATTTCAATTCCTAGATATTTGATGATATTGACGCGTTCTATGGACAATGTCTTCTTCCAAATTTAATTTAAAGGTGGGCGCTGGTTGCTGTCGCGAATCTATGGTGTAGGTCATGTATTTTGTCTTACCCACGTTCAGGGTTAGCAGGTTGCTATCCAACCAGTTTTTCACTTTTTTCAACGCATTTGTAGCCATATTGTAAACACTTTCCCAACTGGTTGAAGCAAGTATGATGGCCGTATCATCGGCGTATGTCACGATCTCCCCCCCCCCCCCCCCCAGTATCAAGCTCACATAAGTCGTTTTCATAGATCAGAAACAGAGTAGGTCCCAGAGTGCTACCCTGCGGAACGCCATAACTATTAGAGCACTCTTCACTGAGAGTGTCACAAACCCGAACCCGCTGTGTTCTCTCGGAAAGATAGCTGCGAAACCACTGATGTTCTCTGTCTTCGATGCCTATCTTTATTAATTTCTTAAGTAGGATTTCATGAGAGATAGAATCAAATGCCTTCGCAAGATCCAAAAATATTGCAAGACACCTTCTGCTTTTGTCTAAGTGGTTTGTAATGCATTCCGTAATGCTTAATATGGCATCATGGGTTCCTTTATTTCTCCTAAACCCAAACTGACTGTCCGATAACAACAAGTTTTTTTCCAGATGAGAGCAGAGCTGATTGTTTATGAGCTTTTCAAAAATTTTTGATAGCACACCAAGCACTGAGATAGGTCTATAGTTGTTGGGATCGTATTTATCGCCTGATTTAAATATCGGGGTAATATTTGCGGACTTAAATGCATTTGGGAAGATTCCGTTTTCTATGCTACAGTTAAATATATGCGTAATAGGAGTGACCAAATATTTAGCTGAAACTTTTAGTGTTTTAGCAGATAATTGGTCTGATCCCTTTGCACAGTTTACCTTCATATTTTTTATTACATTCAAAGCTTCGTCTTCAGTAATATATTTTATTGTAAAGCATGGATTGTTGTTGGTCGTATCAATCCTATATATCAATATATATCCGCTATATATCAATATATATAGCGGAGATATTTCAATCAAAATTTTAGAATGTGATTTCGACGCAACAAGGCATCTGTGTACCAAATTTCAAGTCTGAGTACTGCCATTAATTAAAGTAAGGGCATGTCAAGCTTTTCTTTTTATTTTTTGGCTGACTAATTTTGATCGCAACTTCCTTATATCACGCTTTAAGAATAAAAAACAAAAAATTAATAATTTCAAGTATTTAATTTTTTCATCTGTTAACTAGAATTAAGGACACGGCATAAGCCGATAAATTATCAAATTGCCTCTAAATTATCAAGTGGTTGAGTTATGATATAAATTATAATGAAGTGATTTTATGTTTCAGGAAGGATAGTCGCTTAATTTTAGAAACGGTTGGTTAAAGGGTGAGTGTTTCTAGATTAAAATGGCACCATGTAAACCTACATCTTCTTTCGTAAGTCAGAGACATCCAACCAATCTCAGATAAACGTAAAGCGATACTACAAATCCATAAAAGGGACTCGTTTGTCACTATGTAGGTGGCTTTTATTATTATTGTTTTCATATTCATCCCTCTAACAGAGTATTTAAAGAATGTATACAAAAAACTATAAAATAATTTAAAAATATAATTATTTTGCGTATTTTACTTTCAGTTCATTTTAAGCACTCCATTTAGATTACGATAAAACTTTCCCCTCAACAGAAAAGAGCTGAGTGCTGCCATTCATTTAAATACGTATATATCAAGCTTTTTATTTTATTTTTTTGGATGACTAATTTTGATTGCTGCTTTCTTGTATTACTTTTAAAAACAAAAAAAAAACGAAAAATTACTAATTTCAAGTTTTTCCATTTTTCCACCTGTTATATAGATTTTAAGACGCGGCATAAGCCGATAAATGATCAAATAATTTATTTTTTATTGTTATTTCGCTTGAGTTATGATATAAATTATAATCAAGTGGTTTCATGTTTCAGGAAGGTCAGTCGATTAGTTTTAGAGATGGTTGGTTGAAGGGTGAGTGTTTATTGATTAAAATGGCGCTATGTATACCAACATCTCTGGCAATATAGGAGCGTTGACCGAAAGTAGTATTCATTCTGGGTACTATCATATGAATTTCTCTGGAATACCTCGTTGGTATGGTATTTTGAGAAAAAATATCTGATTAAACTTAGTATATGATAGTATGGATTTTAAATTAGTTGCCTAGTGTCCAACACTTTATACCCCTTGAAAAGATCTTATAACGATAAGACATTTGCATGAGAATCTTTGAAATCTACTTTTGTGTAATATCAAAAAGAATGAATTTAGAACAACCCCCCTGTCCTACTATCCCGTAGCTCAAGATACTCTCACAAAATGTATAATAAACGCTTTTTAGTGTTCTGGGGCCTAAAATATTTCGCACCCCTTTGAATGTAAATCCTAGCTTACGCACTTTAGATGCTATTAAAACTGTATGTTCTTGCTATCTTAATTTGTTATATATGGTGCTACCGAGATATGTTGTCGATTCCACTCTTTCTAAAATATGACAGTGGTAATTATTTTGTCTGTTACTTGTATGACTAATGAAGCTATGGGGGTTGACCTTTAACATTAATACTAAATGTAATTGACTATATTTTTTCTATATTTAGATTAGGCAGCGAATTATAACCAAATCCTAACTGCCTCTGTTTGTTTTTTGAAATGTCGTTTTCTAGCCTTCAAATATAATTGCAGTGTCATCGGCAAATAATGTGGTTTTCCCGCTAAATCACATAGATTTATTAATATTAATTAGACATAGAATAGGCCCGAGCACAGTATCTTGAGTTACCCCAAACGATATATCGAAAGTATTACTGACATAATTATGTATAGGCGTGATTTCCTTTCTATTTGACAACTCTTAAACCAATCCAGAGCGACTGCTACACAACCAATATCTCTTAGTCTTAGTTATAGTTTCTCATGCGAAACCGCATCAAAAGCTTTAACGAGATCTAAAAATATAGCTAAACACTTGTTGCCTCTGTCCAGGCTATTATTAATTGTATTTGTTACTTTAGCAACGGCTTCCATGGTGGCCATTCCATTCCTGGAACAGAATCTACAGTTTAGGTTATTTTCGTTCAAGTATTTCAAATCCTATTTTTCAATGTTTTTTTCAATTATCTTCGATAATCTGCTTAAAAGGGAAATAGGCCTATAATTGGTAATATCCTGCTTATTTCCGATTTTAAGATAGGGACATTTTTGTACATTTTTAATTGGCTGGAAACCTCCCTCTCTAAAACTGGCGTTTATAATACGCGCTATGGGCTCAATTAGACATTTTTTTATTTTTTTAAATAAACCTGTATTCAGATTATCGATACCTGCAGACGAATTATTTTTCAAAGAATATATTATCCTAGGCACTTTCTTTGGCGTAGTTGGTCGTAGGAACAAAGATACAGTACTCGAGGATATTGGTGGAAATGTTTTACGTTAGCCAACACTGGCAAGATGATTGTTGACGTAGTTTGCGAGTCTTTGTGATTTCTCGTTACTAAATAATATCTTATTGCCCACAATAATATATTCTACTTGAACTTTAGGACTGATTATGTTTAAGATTTCGTTAATTACTTGCCATGTTGCCTTATAGTCCCCATTAGATACCTTTTTTTTGTTTTTATAAAATCCCACCTTTGTTTTACGTATAATTTTATTACATACATTGTCTTGCTTTCTCTTTTAGTAGAAAATTGTCGGGACTTTGCTGAGCTGCTAAATTGAGTCCTGCATCCATTTATGGATGCAAAAAAGGAGTCTTTGGTGATCCAGGGTTTGAATATTTTTTGTTTAACGTTGATATTTTTAGACCTATTTTTAATGAATGTACCGTTTAACCTAATAACAAATAATTCGGATGACCTATTTACGTTTAAGGCGTTGCATATCTGCGACCAATCTGCATTAGCAATATCATTTTTGATTTTTATCAAATTAACTTATTTTTGCGAATGATCAATGTTTTTTGTTTGAAGAATCCAAAAATGAGTGATCAAAGACTTTTAACTGTATAACATGGTGGTCTGTAATAAAAGTCGTATATGCAATAGAAGATGTAGGTAAATTTAAGCGACAAATAATATAATCAATACAGTTACTAGAATTGTTGAATTCTCTTGTCGGTGCTTCTACGAGGCTGCGGGGGCCATGAACCATTAGCAGACACACCTTCTCTTCTGCCTGCATATCTTTCTTGCATTTGATCAATATATTCGGATCTCCTGTCAGAATTACATGCTTTAGACTTCTTAATGTTTACAGTACGCCATCTAAACTTAATAGGGATTTCTGAATATTACGCGTCGACGGCCTTCTGTAGATGACTATAATATTTAAATCCTCGTTCAGTTGTATGATTAGACAGTTTACTTTAACCAGACATGTCTTCTTTACTAAAAGTTTGTTGGAAAAAATGTCACTAACGTAAATAACAACACTGTCATTCCTCAAACTATTACATTTGTAGTGAAATTATTGATAATCCAGACCTCCGTTAAAACTAGAACATCAAAATCAATAGCCAATACTTGTATCATAATTAGAAGATTGTCAATATTTTTATAAAGACTTTTTATATTTCAGTCTTAGACTTTTAAGTGCACAGCACTAGAAATCACCCGTAGACATTGACATCTTATGTGACATGAGAATGATTTGCGCTGAAGTTTGTATCAATAAGTTTAATTAATTCCATAACTTTTATTAGAGGATTATTCTAATAAAAAACGATGTATATGTGCCAATTACATAGGTTGTGTAATTTATGAATTAGGTTTGTGTAATGAATGAGGTATTATTTGTAGCTTACGCGGGAATTTGCATAGTAATGGTATGCAGAATTAATGGTATTATAAATTAAATGTACTCAAAATTGTTCATCAATACAAATTTGTCTTATTAGGTAACTAAAAATAATCGTCAAACTAAGAAAAAATATTATATATTATATATATCGAAAGAAAATATTCGCAGTGGAAAAAAATATTAATAAGAAATAAAAAGCAACCTTTAAAGATATTATTATAATGTAAAAATGTCAATCCAAATATCGAAAAATACAAAGAAACATAATTAAAATAAATGTATTAAATATATGTCAACGTTGTATAAAAAATAACATGAAATGGTAAAATGCCCAAACGATAGTAATTCATAAAAAAAGCCAAGTTAAAAATAAATATCAACATATTATAAAAACAGTAATTTATAGAGATATGAACTAAAATAATCCTCAAAACTATAATTACTTCAATTTTAAAAACGTTTTCTCATAACTTATAATAATCGGATTCGTTGTATCATCTTTACATGTAAACAGAGTAAATAACTAATGTTCGAGTGCAATGTATTATTTTAAATATTATAGCTAAGATATTAACGTAGCAGGCATTTTTTGAAGTTTTAAACGTTACTTGTTAAATGTACTTTGTTAAAATATAATAAATGACATATAATACCAGTACCACAAAATATAATAGCGATATTCATTTCTTATACTAGGGGCTTTCAAAAATACGTGAAAATGAGTTGCAAACCCTTTTGAAAACATACTTTTAAAAAATCTGGCAGGCGCAGTTAATACAGCTGTTATTATATTGTAAAAAAAAACAAAAACTCTTTTTCTCTTGTTTTTTTAATAAATAACAGTCACTTGTTTGCATTTTGTTGAAGCGTGCTGGCAAAAACGAAGAAAAACGAAATTTGGGCTCGGTAATTAAATATTATTGCTTGATTTTTTTCATATGGAGTGAGTATTTCAAGTCTGCTGTTGAGCGTCCGCCTTTGAAACTCAAAAACTTTTTGCCATTCGAAAGCTTCTAAACTGGTCCTAGCAATAATCGTTGCTTCACTTCAATTTCAGTATTCATATATCTTAAAACTATCTTCAAGGCAGTCGAGAGAGAAATGTTAATAGATTCAAATATTTCTGTATTGAAATTTTTTCGACTTTTACCATTTCTGAAATTGAAAAACAGGACATGGAGGAGCGATTAGTGAAAGGAAAATAAACAAACAATATAGAAGCTCATTTTTTTTTAATTTTGAATATTTCTCGAATAGATCACACCAAAATGCCATTCTCTCTTTGAATCGGTCTCTGCATTCTAGGACATCACTAATATGAAGATATGAAAACTTTTCACTGGTCATCGGAAGCCATTCAGTCGTAATAACTTTACTTAATTTTGGTGTGGGATTTCTGGAAAAATAATTAATGGATCGTGTTTCTGATTTTTCATGGTTTTAAAATAAATAAAAATCACAAACCCATATTTCGCCATATTTGTCCACATGCATCTGTACGACACTTTCAATCTTTCTTCCAGTGTCAGTATTTTGATCCGGTTCTAACCGCTTCAATGCCGAGATAAATAGATAAAACAAATCATCGCCGTGACAAGTTAAATTCAATCCTTCCCCTTTAAAAATATTCTCAAATACATTTAAGCGACTGTTCAGCGACAATACGTAGAAGTACACAGGCTGTGTTGATTTTGCCTGCAATTTAACAGCAAAATCTCTTTTTACATTAACAAAGAATACATCAGTGCGCAAAATAGCCATATTTTTCCTTGTATCATAATTGAAAACTTTGTCGCCAAAATAGAATTTCTTTACTCGCTCGGCCACTTCGTACTTCTCATTTTGTGGGTATTGAAACCCGGAGCTTCAGCGGTAAATGCCTTTCAAAATTTTTATTAATCTAATCTGCTCAGTTTAAATCTTTATTCAAAAATATGATCCCTTCGCCACTCGTACAACCTAGTAAAACAGGAACATGTTGAAATTGCCCTCTCGATAGAAGCTCTTCGTATGGTTCTGTGATGAACGATTCTTTATCTCTGCTCACTTTTTCGATAACTGGGTAGAAAATCATAATAATATTCAAGTCTTGTTTTACCGAATCGATCATTGCTTTTTTATATCTATACATGCACAATTGGGAACGTTGCACAATTTCTCAACTGGTAATCTCCTGAGAAATTCAGCTATTTCTTTAGCATCAGTAGTTTCTTTTCCTAAGTATTTACAATATTTTTGGGCGATATCAACAGGATCTTCCCCAATGTAAGGGGTCAATGTGCAAAGGCCGCTCATCGCGATTACTTTGCTAAATATTCCAGTAGTTAATGGAGAAAACAAATGACTGGTAACACATACTGATCCAGCGCTTTCTCCGAGGATTGTAATATTATTTGAATCACCGCCAAATTCTGATATATTTTCCTTAACCCATTTCATTGCTGCTACTTGGTCTTTCAGGCCTGCGTTTCCGGGAATATCATCATCATTGGCATACATATGTATACATAATATTCATTGGCATACATATATATATATATATATATATATATATATATATATATATATATATATATATATATATATATATATATATATATATATATATATATATATATATATATATATATATATATATATATATATATATATATATATATATATATATATGTATGCCAACCTTTTCATGGGATTATTCGAGCAAAATTTTCTTCAAACACAAAATTTAAAACCCATATTATGGTATAGATTTATTGACGACATAATAATGATTTGGCCACACGGACAAACTACTCTAACAACCTTTCTTAACGACCTAAATAATTTTGGCCCTTTGAATTTCACTCATACCATTTCTAAATCACAAATTACTTTCTTAGATGTTGATTTAACAATTTCCGAAGGTAAAATTAAAACCGCGATTCATATAAAACCTACAAATAAAGAACAGTATTTACACTTTGATAGCTGTCATCCATTTCACACCAAGAGATCCATTCCCTATTCAATGTCCATTCGCGGACACCGTTTAGTTAACAACAAAGAAAATTTAGATAAATATCTCAATAATCTAAAGCAATCTCTTCTTGAAAGAAAATACCCTGCTCCTCTATTAGATAAACATATTCTAAACTCTGAAGTAAAATATATACCAAAACCTAAAATTTCTTCAAATAAAAATAATAATAAAATCTTTCTTAGCACCACTTATTTTCCTGGTGCTGAGAAACTGCGAGATATATTATCTGATTTATTCCCCATCATTTCTAATGATGCATCCACTAAGGATCTCTTAGATTCACCGCCAATTTTATCTTTCCGCAGACCACCTAATATTAGATCAATATTAAACAAAACAAAAAATTATCAAAATTTCTCTATTGGTAATAATAATTTTGGCCTTCAACCTTGTGGTCGTCCACGTTGTAAAACTTGTCCTCTGTTAGATCTAAGTCCTTTTTTTACCAGTCCAAATACTACTAATAGTTACAGGGTTCCCTTTCATTGCAGTTGTATTTCAAAAAATATAGTATATCAACTTCTGTGCAGGACTTGTGATGCCTTTTATATCGGTGAAACAACAACACCACTTAATATTAGACTAAATAATCATAGGGCTAGTGTAGGAAATGAAAGCCAACTCCCAATATCTTTGCATGCCAGGGCGCATAATTTATCTTTTGATCAATGTTTTAAAGTTAAAATAATAAAATGCCTTGCCTTCAGCATTAATTCTCATCTTTCGAATTGTTGTGTTACCGCTGTAGGAGAAAATAGGAAGCCGGTTTGGTCATTTTCCAATACCACAGCAGGAAACAGCAAACACTGAAAGAGGAGAAGAAAAACGGCGTGGAGTCGCTCCTGGTCGCCACAGACCAGATAAGTGCCTTTTCATTTATTTTATAATTTCATTTATTTAGTAATAAACATAATTTCAATTTTAAAAAATAATAATTTACACTTATACAATCAAATATTAAAATATTACCTAATTTTAATTATATTGCAATCACATCCATTATGTACACTCAGTGGTTAAACCAAATAAATTACCATTCACTTAAGACAGCTAAATTCACCGGACACGTGGATTTTCTTTCTAAATGTTTAGAAACAATATTTGCCCTAAAGGGTTATTACCAAAATTTCCTTTCGCAGCAATTAGTACAGAAATTCAATATGATTTCACCGCAATCCGTTTAAGGTATTCAATTGAGATTACTTCTGTTTTGCGAAATGAATATCAAATTTTGGCTGATAAACATTTAAACTCACTGTGTTTTTATGTTAACATGATAACAACACATTCTCCTTTCTTATTTCAAGAAGCTCATAAAATAGTTAACAATTCTGTAACACACTTACAAAATATTACATTAAAACACGATCAAAAGTTCCTTAATTTACTAAGGAACTTTCAGAAAATTTGCATTATCCCAATTAACAATACACGAAATATATTGGATCCAATTTCCGTTTCAAATTACAGTCGTTCCAATGTTCTACCTCTCTCAAATAGTGATAAACTGACATTTTGCGATCAAATTTATGGGCCTCCCGCATGCATTTAACTATTATAAAAAATATGAATCTTGTAGCAAATTTCGTAATATTTTGTTCTACGATGCAGAATTTCATTATTTTGATTGAATTCCTAATCAAAATAAATAAAATCTGAAGTCATCACTTTTTTGTAAATTACATTTTTCTTGGCATCTACAAAGTCAAACAACTTGAAACTATATTGGTAACATGTACCAAGCAAATGCTTAAAATTTAACATCATAATATTTTGCATTTCTTAAAAAAAACCATTATAATCTTTCAAAAAACCAAAAAACATATTATTTGTCGTCCGCTAATTCAGCAAAACTGTACGACTGCGCAAGCAATTCTATGCTTTATGTCTATGGCCACCCGCTGGTGATTCGCTTGGCAGAGTCAGTCCGTCCGCGGTTGCATACCCGAACGGTATTGCTCTGGGCTCTGCGTCGCTCGTTTTTACATTTCCATAGCGATCTATCGGACACAAATATTGTGCTAAAAAGTGCCAACTTAGTTAATCACTCAACATGGGGAGGAAATATCCATTATCATCCAAGAACGCTTTTAAAAAAAATATAAAACGGCTGACAGAACTGAAAAGGTAGGTTTCATAGACGCAAATTTCAATAATTACAATCGATTGGCTATCGAGCGGTAGCCATGTTGCGAGCGGCCAGGGACTCTAAATTGGCGGCCCGACATGAAACGATCAATGACATTTTTTACTTCAGTGCTATAAAAACTTGTTTTTAATATATTTTTAGGGAAAGGAGGGCTCAAATGTTTGACCGTCCACCAGTTACCTGTAATGATACACTGGTACATCAACGTGCAACGGTGAGTGATTCACTCACCGTTGCATGTTGGATTCACTCACCGTTGCAATTACCTTAGGATTTGGATTACCTTTACCTTCGTGCTTATTCTATCTTCCGTATAGCAAATGCATAAAATGTAGGTCCTTGATCTACACATTAATTAAATCCAGTTTAGGTTTGTTCACTTGACTGCTTACATTTTTCCTGATGAATAATACTTAGTTTCCCCTCTAGAAATTAAAACATGAAGTACGTAGGTATTACAAAAGGGTGTACCTATGTATATAGGATTAAATTAACCGCAAAGTACCGATCTAAATTTAATCTGACCTAATACGTATTTTGTAGGTATTTGACTTAGTCAATAGATGTCCGTTTGCGTAAATGATAGTTTTTGTTATGGCTTTTGACGTGGTCACCCAAATAGTATACACACAAAAAAAAGTAACGATGTTTGAAAAAATAGTATACACGCCTGTTTGAAATACCCCCCCTCCCCCTTTCCATATATGTATGTTCAGCGACTTTTAATAGTTTCGGCCTTGTTTATTATTCAAATTCTCTAATTTTCACTATTTTTACATAATTACCATTTTTTCGTATGGTGTACTAGTAATATTATAGAGGAAATGATTTTTGTCGACTTTAATTTATAGAGAAACGATACCAAACTCGACGTAGATAATAATGAGCAAACCCGAATGTGACACAGCGGCCATCTAGAAAATCTTCTAACCCCTCCATGCCATTTACTTGCTACGTACGTTTCGATAGCAGCCCATAGCATAAGTTGTATCAGATCTAAAATTCAATCCGTGTCTTTCGGATTTTACACATACTCTTATACCGTTGGTGTTCGCTCTGTCAGTATGACAAGTTAAGGTGCCGAGAAATAAGAAAAGAGCTTTTAAAAATATTTGCCTGACGTCAAACTGCTGGGGATCAAATTATTTTCTAACCCTAGGCGTTTTTTCTTTAAACATGTTTTATTATAATAATAATAATAATAAAACTCTTTATTCTTAAGAAAAGGCGAGCTTTATTAGATATCAGACGTATATACATTCACGCATAAATCGATATCGACCCCATTGCAAATTTTGACCATGAATTTTTTAAAATTAGGTAGGTATATATTGTGTTTTTAGTCCTCTGGTATGGCAGATCTCGAGATCACGGGTATGGATAAGATATTGAAGGATGACTACAATACAGAGGTAAGTCTTTAACGTTAGTTTGATTGATTTAATATCAGAAGAAGTTTTATTCTTAGAAGCATTTCAATTATTATAATTTATTAAACATTTTCCGCAGGTGGGTAATAATAATACGAGTACGAAGACCCCGAGAAAGTGGAAGGAAGGCGAATTATTGACTTCAGTTATTTATTTAACGAGTTAAAAATTATAAGCAACCATGGTCCATTCGCGTGTAACTTGAGTAACTTAGATGTTGTTTCCGAAAAGCGAACAGGTTTAAAATCTAAATTTCACTTTAAATGCAATATGTGCCGAAAAAGTTTTATTATTCATTCAGAGCCGGAAAACGTTCACTTTGATTTAAATTATAGTGCCATTTCTGGAATAACGGCAATAGGTAGTGGTTTTTCCCATTTAGAACAGTTTTTATCTGCCATGGAAGTGCCATGCATGACCCAGTCATATTATTTAAAAAGTCAACGAAGCATTTTTAACACATGGCAAGACACAGCCATTGAATGTATGGAAAATGCGGCAGCACGGGAAAGGGATGCGGCAATAAAAGAAGGCAGGGTCGATAAAAACGGCACCGCAATGATTGATGTTGCTGCAGATGGCTGTTGGAGTAGACGGTCGTATGGTAAGAACTATTCTGCGTTGTCGGGGGCTGCAGCCATTGTAGGTAAGAAGTTTGGTGAAGTTCTATTTATGGCTGTAAGAAATAAATACTGTTGCATTTGTGCTAGATATGAAAAAAAAAAACTTCCAGTTCCCGCACACCAGTGCTTTAAAAATTATGCTGGAAGTAGTACTAGTATGGAAGCCGATATCTTAGTAGAGGGCTTCAAAAGATCTATAGATATGCATGGTGTCATATACGCGAGAGTTATTTCAGACGGAGACTCGAGCAGTTACAATAGAATATTGCAATCCCGTCCTTATCCTTCACATACTGTGGAAAAAATAGAATGTAAGAATCACATCTTACGTAATTTTTGTAACAAATTACGACTTGCCGCAACAGATACAAAATATAAATTACAAAGCAGAAAAGAGTTGAAAACTGAGACAATATTGTCTATGCGTAAAGTAATATGTAATGCTATTAAATATAATAAAGCTCAAGATAATCCACTGACTGAAAATATAGATAATTTGTATACCGATATAATGAATGCACCGTTACATAGTTTCGAAAATCATAAAAACTGTAAAGTTTATTACTGCTCTAATTTCTTGACAGCTCCTCAAGATAAAAATATAGATATTATGCTTACGATTAAAAACGAACCTATCTGGCAGAGAATTGATTTTATTACGTCATCAGTAGCAGTTCACGCTAGAAGTTTAATTCACGACGTAGATAGCAATGTAGTCGAGCGATTTAATGGTATTATTGCTAAGTTCATTGGTGGGAAAAGAATTAATTATTTGTAGCAGATATAAGAATATCATTTGAATTAATTATGCATTTGAAAAGTAGCAAAATGATGATCTCATAGGTGTTTGCCAGAATCATTCGCATACCATTTTTAGCGACACATTACGTGACATACGTGACATTTTCATTGTACTCGATCTAGACATTAATCATGGGAACACATTTGTAAACCGTTCACACGCTAAATTTGTATATAAACCCATACAATTGTCATTAAAAAACACTTCGTCATTACGCCGCCTTACGAGTAGATCATTATATACGGCGTTAGCATAAGAGAAGATCCGTATCGATCCTGTATATCGTGAGAAGAAATAATAAACGAGTCAGAGGAACATATCTTTTACTCAACGATCAACATTGAAGAATAAACAACATTGGGGGAACTAATGACACCTCAGCCCCAATAATTGGTGACCACCGACAAAGAAACCACGCAACCTTCAACAACCTCCAGCTCCAATAATTGATCATCATGAATCCACATCAGCCAGCATCGGTACCGAGACAAACAGCACCACCGGAAAACGCAGAGAGCAAGATTGCAGCGATGTCCGTGGCAGCGAGAATCCCTGATTTCTGGCCTGGAGCAAAGGCAAAATTGTGGTTGATCCAGTTCGAAGCCGTAATGGCGTCTCAAAAACAAGGGGGCGAAGCCATGTATCAAATGGTATATGCCAAGCTGCGGATGGAAGATTTGGAACAGGTGAGCGACATATTAACTAATCCGCCTGCAGAAAACAAATACCTCGCTCTTAAGAAAAGGCTGTTAGAAGTATACGCTGACTCAGAGCAACGCCAATTTCAACAACTACTCGAAGAGATGGAATTAGGCGATAGCAAGCCCTCTCACTTACTGCGAAAGATGAAAGAGCTCGCAGGAAATAAATGACCGACCAAGCAATGAATTATTGGGGCTGAGGTGTCATTAGTTCCCCCAATGTTGTTTATTCTTCAATGTTGATCGTTGAGTAAAAGATATGTTCCTCTGACTCGTTTATTATTTCTTCTCACGATATACAGGATCGATACCGATCTTCTCTTATGCTAACGCCGTATATAATGATCTACTCGTAAGGCGGCGTAATGACGAAGTGTTTTTTAATGACAATTGTATGGGCTTATATACAAATTTAGCGTGTGAACGGTTTACAAATGTGTTCCCATGATTAATGTCTAGATCGAGTACAATGAAAATGTCACGTATGTCACGTAATGTGTCGCTAAAAATGGTATGCGAATGATTCTGGCAAACACCTATGAGATCATCATTTTGCTACTTTTCAAATGCATAATTAATTCAAATGATATTCTTATATCTGCTACATATTCATTAAGACAGTCGTATGAAGGTCGATGCCATGCCGCTGTAGTATCTTTTAATACGGGAATGCCATTAAGTAAACTGCAAAAAAAGATTTTAGGCCGAAGTCCCACGGGAAGATTAAAGCGTATGGAATCTAGGAGGCTTAAAAGACTTTCAACTTCAAAAAAATATTTAAGGAAAAAAAATCGAAAGCTAGTTCTTTCGTATTCCACTGCCGATTATGGAGAACATTGTAGCAAACCAGATTTGCCATTTGAAGTATTTGAAAGACGCCAAACAGCATTCTTGGATAACCTAGAAGAAAACAAACGAAACCGAGAAGAAATAGAAAAGCGTACTATTTTACAGGGTGACAGTAGCGAATGGTTAGAATTACGTAGAAGTATATTAAGAGGCCTATTACAAAATAGCGTAGGTATTCTTTTAAAATGAGTTTAAAAAATGAACGCATTTTTTTTTGGATGTAACTATAAAAGATAGGATAAATAAATAAATAAATAAATAAATAACTATTCAACCCTGGGAGAAAACCGCGGCACTGAGCGCTCTTCTCTTGCGCAAGCAAATATATACACAATTTCTAATTGTTTTTTGCAGTGTTTTCTCCTTTCTAATGACAATAATTTATATTATGTCGTATTGCTAAAAGAGTGAACTTTAATATAGTATAAGTATTATATAAGAATCTTATTTTATTTCTGAGAAAATTAGAATGATACAGGAAGTTTTTTTTTAAATTTTGTGTAATTGTAAGTAATGTATACCTTGGATATGTGGTCAAAAAACGAAAAAATAAGGCCGATATGGTCAACAAGAATACATGACGGACATAAAAAAAAATAGTATACGGTTTTCGTTGTAGTGATATTACTGTATTAAGGAGCTCAAAGTTTGCCTTCCGAGCGTTTTACGAATAACGACTTTCGGAAAATGGGCTGAATAAGTAAATAATATTCGTTATATCTAAAATTAAAGGCCGCTATGGTCAACATCAAGAAATGGTCCAGGTAATTCAGTAATTAAAGTTTGTAGAAATCTCTTCATTTCTTGGAATTAGAACGCCAAAAATCCACTTTTCTTGCCTTTCTGGAAAAAATATGTGATAGGGCTCTTAACAGCTTCTAATTTTGGCAAAGTGGTTAAAAAATTGGAACATACAAGTTGTAGCAACTTTGTAAAGTCAATGCTATATCCCAAGAGCTTGTCCCATGTACCATCGATATGTCATGGTAAAGAACATGAAAAAATAGCATTGTTACAATGGAGTATTCAAGAGGGAATTGATATTCAACCATGCGGGTTATTTATTGATGCAAATATACCTTACTTAGGAGCAACACCGGATGGAATATCGGGAGATAATTTAATAGTCGAGGTAAAGTGTCCTATAGCTGCTTTTAAAATGGGAATAGATGAATCAATTCGATTAAAAAAGGTGTCCTTTTGGCAATATAAAGAGAATAAATTAGAAATCAATAAAAAACACCATTGGTATATACAAGTTCAGGGTCAGTTACATATTACAATGAGAGATATGTGTCTTTTCGCCGTTTGGTCTGGGATAGGTATACCTCTGAAAACGGAATATATAAAAAGAGACATTTTTTTTTGGGAAGATGTCATGGAAGAGAAACTTAAAAGATTCTACGTGGAATGTTTGTTACCAGAATTGGTAGATCCGAGAATTCCAAGAAATGAAAAAATTAGAGAACCCGTTTACATTTTAGAAGCTATCAAATTAAAGGAATCTACAAAACGTTCACTGCAATCTTTTCCAATAACTTCTACAAAAAATAGACGGCTATCATTTTCCGCTGATCCAGACAGTGATATTAATACGAATAAAGAAAATGACGCTACAAATAGTAATACCAATATACAAAGTGGCATAATGGACAAAGCAACAGTAATTCCATTCGATCATTACTAGTTAAGGCGACGTACTACATACAAAATAAACCGTATCTGAATTTTTAGGCCCCGTCTACTTACCTCTCCCTTCGCGGCGGGGCAGGTAATAATTATTTTCACTCATCTCGCAGATTCAGATTGACAGATGTCCGCTTGACAGGTGACAATTGGAGAAATGCCTTCAACTGTTTTGAATAAAGTTTTCCAAGGGCTTTTAAATGACATAAATCGCAATTCATGTTCCGCTTTAGTATTATTTTGATAATGATAATGACAGTTTTTGATAGTATTTTTTCCCAGTGTCCCATTTCATGTAAAACTAAACCCATTATAGATCCAATATCCTTTCTTCCAAGTGTTACTTATTTACAGAGAACCTTCGAAGGCATCCATCTTAAGCAATCGCATAAATATTTTACGCAATGCCAGATACTAATGTATATTACTGGTATGACTATTTGTCATTTGTATGTATATTCTCCTTGTGGCAGTTGCCTAGTAAATGTATACAGAGATGATAACTTCATACAAACCTCTCTGACTAAATTAGAATCATTCTACTTTAATTGGCTACTACATCAGTGTTATGTAAATTATAGCAATGTTTAGATTAAGGTTCATTTAATATCTATAGGTTCATGTTTAGGTATTTCATTACATAAAGGATTTATTGTTGGATTAAGTACTTGTTTTCTGCCTGTCTTTTTTCTTTCTGTTTCATGTATTCGATCCATGGGAACGTCGGGGACTTGAATCAAAATCAAAATTGAACTTGACGGAAAAGTGGTCACTGGTTTTCTTTGGCTTTCTTTCCAGTTGATATTACTTATAGAATTGCCGGAAAGAATAATTATATAAAATATAATGTATAATTATTGCCTGTAAATACACTGAATAAAAACTAAACTGAACTGGAAGTACGCTTTATTTTATTTAGTTTTTTGAACATATGTACTTATTTATCATATATATCATTCACACATATCATACATATACTGTTATTTTACTGATCCACAAATCTCCGATGTGGTCTTGTGTAAACAGAAAAGTATCCTAACAAATAGGATAGTTCTTTAAAAACAGGATCCGACTTCTCATTTCCGATAAAATGCGCGCTGCAAATCTTCGAATTTTTATTCGGCTGCCACGGCGTATTGTTTGGCCTGTAAATCATAAACAGTGTTTAATCCGAAGCTCAATTTAATAATGTCACGGAATTAAGGTATTTCATATACATACCCAGTGCGACTGATCAAAGAAATCCATTTTTCTCGCCTTTGCAGGTTATGTGCAAGCTTAGGAAAACTGTAAAATTTTACATTTTTCGTGTTGTAATAGGTGTTACTACACCCAACAACACAACATATAGTGCCCCCGTGACGTTTTGGCATGGTTTCCTCCTTGCTAGAGCCGCTCATATTTTAGTAACGATAAACAAAACAAACCAATTCTCCATACAAAACCACAGGATACGCAGGAACTGTCACTCAGATTGTTTAGCAGTGTACGCGTGAGGGCGCTGGTGTTCTTCGTGCACGGTCCCTATTACCTCATACGGAAAATGAGATCAATTGATCTAAGCGACATAGAACCACATAAAACAACATGGAAATAAGTAAGTGTGCCAATTAATGCTTCTATTTTTCCTGATTCTAGACCTGTTTCCATTTTCACGATATGACAATTAATAAAAAAGTTAAGTCCATTTTTATGCTATTTCAAACTTGAAACTGCTCTCCTGGGCAATTCGGTTTATGGCGCTTATACCCTATTACCTTTTAACCTTCGATATGTTAATAAATTGCAAAACTTGCCTAAATATTCTTATTCTGATAATATGACCAATAAACATGACCTATCGATTTAAATTATTTTTTTTAATGTGAAAAACTACTTTTTGTGACTTAAATATAAAAGTTAGACATATGCTGTCGCTAACTTTTTTGTAGGCATTATCAAGCTCTACAACTTTTTTCTAGAACTTAATCATATATCTCTCATCGTTAAGGCAGCGTTAGTTAGAAACCTTTTCGTTCGACCGTTTTTTCCGACTTATTTTGGAAATCCGACTACCACGAAAAAGTCTTTACATTTTCGGATTAATATACAGCCTATGACACTCACAAATAACGTGGCTTTCTATTGGTAAAAGAATTTTCAAAATCGGTTCAGTAAATCCAGAGATTACTTCCTACAACGTCACAAACTTTACCTCTTTATAATATTAGTATAGATAGACGACACGGTCGCGGTTACATGTCGAATTATCTCTTTAACTATATATGCAGTAAAAGGAAAAAGTGTTTTGTTTTAAACACTTAAGACGATAAATTTACCTATTTTGATAATAATTCATAATTGTTGATAATATGACCAATAAACATGACCTAACGATTTAAATAATTTTTTTAATTTGAAAAACTACTTTTTGTGACTAAAATATAAAAGTTACACATATGCTGTCGCTGACTTTTTTGTATTCATTATCAAGCTCTACAACTTTTTTCTAGAACTTAATCATATATCTCTCATCGTTAAGGCAGCGTTAGTTAGAAACGTTTTCGTTCGACCGTTTTTTTCGACTTACTTTGGAAATCCTACTTCTACGAAAAAGTCTTTACATTTTTTGGAATAATATATAGCCTATGACACTCACAAATAACGTGGCTTTCTATTGGTAAAATAATTTTCAAAATCGGGTCAGTAAATCCAGAGATTACTTCCTACAACGTCACAAACTTTACCTCTTTATAATATTAGTATAGATTACTGCTGCCACAGCGCCGCCGACCGCGATCTTTAGTTGCGAGCGCATGTCCCAATGGCGACGTCACATGTCGCATACGCGCCGTGCGCGACGACAGCGCTAATTTTACGCGGTGGTCGCGCGCAATCAAGTAGTTATAACCGTGTACTCATAGAGGGCGCTAAAAAATACCCCTACCGTAATCGTACCCCGCTTCATTCCCGCTTACCTCACCCCTCGCCTGTCTCAAGCGAAAGTTGAATTCGATTTAGCCAATAGCGTCACCTTAACAAAACAAGGAATTCAAATTCACTTCAAAATATCCCAGCAGTTCACCAAGGTACACTTTCCTCACCGATGCATACCCTATCAGTAAACCAAATTAATAACAATATATTTCCATTAGTATCAGATACCGTACCAATACGTGCCACATCAGCAAACCAAATTAATAACAGTATAACACCATCAGTATCATATTCTAATAATATACAAGTTCCATCTGCTAGAGAAAAAAATGCTGTTAAAAACTTGTCATCCAAAATAATTAACCACAATGAATATTTAGTATTAGCTAAAGGTCTAAATTTCTCACCGACTCAAAATGTGAACCATTTTAGTTTTGGTAATGAAGTTGTTAAATTTTGTCGTAATTTAAGATGGCGCGAATTTTGGCATTCAAATCAAAATAATAACAATAATAATACTAAATTACACGATGCACTAGCTCAATTTCGTCTATACTCTAATAAAGAACCCCCTCCATTACCTAAGAATCATCCAGTAGAAAATTTTATTACTATTTTATTAAACAAAGTAACACAGCCATCTTTTCTAAATAGCCTAAAAACAACATCAAACTTGTCAGTAGATGAACGTACAGTTCTTGAGAGTCTTAGCAAGGATACAAGCATCGTCATTTTTCCGGCTGATAAAGGTTCCACTACTGTCTTACTTAACAAAACTGACTATGTTACTGAAGGCTTGAGGCAACTTAGAGATGAAACTTTCTATAAAAAACTATCCAGAGATCCTGACAAAAAATTTGCAGTGAAAATAAAAAAATATATTGAACAAAATAAATCAAATGAAAAATTATCAGACGAAGATGTTAAAACTTTAATTCCTGATCCTATCCGAACTCCAAATTTCTACCTATTACCAAAAATTCACAAGCCTAATAATCCTGGACGACCGATAGTTCAAGGTTTCACCAATAGCATATAAGATCACCGAAAACCGCCTAATCTGGTATTGCTATTTTAACATATTGCTACGTAATTGCTATGTAAGTACTTAGGCAAAAGAAAGGAAGTCGCCCTGGTGGTCCAACGTCGAAAGAGACCCTAAGAAAACCCAATTATCCGATTCGAAAACCACAGATCGTTTGACCTAGCGCAGAAAAGTGAGAGGCCCGACCCCAATAAATGGAAATAGGAGAGGACGAAGATTATATAAAATTTACATATAATATAGTCTACTATTATATAAAAATCAAATATTTTATAGTCTACTACGATATTTCCTTATTTTATATTATATAAAAAATACATATGTTATAGTTTACTACCATATTTCAGTATTTTATATTATATAAAATTTACATATGATATAGTCAACTACGATATAGTCAACTACATTATTTAATTTTATACAAAATTCAAATTTGTTTAGTCGCGCCTCTTTATAAATACCTTCCCGAAATATCATTCTTTCATGATTTTAGCCTATTTCATTCTTTCATGATTTTAGCCTATAGCCTTTCTTTGGGATATCTGTTATTGGTGACAATTTACATTTACATAATTTGATGTCATATTTCTAATCCTAAGTCATATTTCTAACCTAAGTTGGATCCCTAAAATCAATTATAATTTGATTTAAAATGTTTAAGCATAGAAATGGGCTCGATTGTGTTTCTTCGGAAATTAGTTCATGTCCAGGATACAAGGAAATACGTTAGAATAGAATGTGAAATGAACAATGTTCACGTGGCCCCATTAAAACTACCCACCAAATATAAAACGCTGAATACTGAAGACCACACGAAATACTTTCAAATTATTCGGATAACTACAGGTCGAAGAACAACAGGTAGTTTGATGCGGGAAAATAGACCATCGTTGATTTCATACTCCGCTCTAACGCATTGCTGTGTCTCGTTCGTATGAACTAGTTTCCAATTATGTTCGCGAAGAAACGCTATCGGCTCAATTGTACATGCATACATACATTCATAAATATTCACAATATCTACAATATTTACCGAAATTCCGCAAATTTCGTCCGAAGCCTGACGCATTGCAAAATGATTGTACCAGTTTCCGTATCTGCATCTAAAGGTTCGCCTAAATTCTGATTGCTGAAGAAATAAAACAAGTTATCCGTATGGGTTGCCCTACTAAAATCGCCATAACCCATTAAACTCTTTACCGAATTCAGTTTGGTGTTGCAGTTAAATAGGAATTAATAAATCGGCATCGGTGACAGCTTGGATAAAATCAAATCTGAGTGTCGAGCATTTTACGATATTGTGAATTAAGTCTGAAGAGCGATCATTTGCCCCTTCGTAGCTGTGCTGATATCCAAATTCCAAATTTCAAATTTCAAATTTTCAAGCCGAACACGTTCGAGGTTTCTGGACCGACGATGGCAGCTGATTCTTTCAGTACAAAGGTTTCGCGACCGCCGTTCACTTCCTTCATTTCTTGTTAATAGCGTTCAGGCAATTAATTTCTTACTTTATATTATATCCGAAAAGAACGGGGACTTTCGGAACTCGCAACTGTTTTTCTGTCACTGGACTACAGAATATGGGAACTCCCTTTCTATTCTCTTCGCAGTTCGTTATTCTAAACGTGACTAGAACTAGATCTTTCGCTGGAAATTATCTTAAAATGTCGATATTTCTTTATCATATTTAGTGTCGCAGCCGAGTTGCTACCCTAGCCTGAACACTCGGTTAATCTTGGTAAGCCCAATCGTTTAGGCACGCGCCGCTTTGTGATATCATTTTAGTAAACAATCCTTTGTATTAAAAATAAGATAAAAACGAATTTGCCGTGTGAAATTTGTAGAACCCGATATTTCGGCGATCTTGCAACTGCTGTTGTCCAAGGTAGATTAAAGATCTGCAAATCCGTTTTTCCTGTTGCAACTGTGCAGATTATAACGGTGGTGAAGCGGCGGTTTCATCGCCCGAATTTTGAAATTCCGCTATGCACACAACCTTTACTGTATCTTGTGTTACGTCCCTGCAATTGGCGATGGGCATTGAGAACATTTTAAGAAGTGGGTTCCACGTAGTAGACTGAATGAAACCGTCATCTCTATTGAAGTTCGGTATTCTTCTTATTTCAATGGCTTTCCGGATCATGCGGGGAAAATAAAATTGTTCTTTGGATAGCACATTGGAATTTTGCAATTGCATCTAGTGGTTAGTTCCGCTATCTAATATGAGCTCGCAGATCGCCGATTTTTCTCGCTGAACGTTTTACAGCTTTAATGTGTTCAATCAGTCTAGTGACTATGGACCATTTGTTTGTCCAACTTAGGCTAAACCACAGCTGCACTCGATTTTATACACAGACGGTGATTGCAGCGGTATTATATGCTTCACAAGTCTCAGAGATCGAGCTATATTTTAGGTCGGTATGAAGATCGTTTTATGTCGAATTTGTTTAGCTTTTTATTTATTTGATTAGTCACGCCCTTGGCGTATGGTAAGAATGCTCGTGATCTGCTCCGCTTTTGAGTTTCGGCTGTATCGGATAGTGTGCGTGTCTCGTGATATTTCCGTAACCATTTCTCTTAAGAATGTTCAACATTCATCATTGACATGTTCCATTTCCTGCGGAATATTCTCAGCGTCGCATAGGTCGCGTGCCCGATGCGGTCGCGGTCACGACCGAGGTTTGCACTGAACTTAGGTAGGTTTGAAGATGGTAGGGGTGATCGTGTGAGCTGGCATGCAAATATCTGTTCGTATGCGTGGGCTTCCTATATGTCCGAGAGAATTCTAACTCTTCCTCGTCACGTTGACGTCCAATAAAATCAGGAGACGTCATTTTCTAATTTATAGGTGATCCTAATTGTTGGGTGTATGGAGTATAGATGACCCAGGAATTCTTACACCGTTTGTATATTACTCTTAAGGATGCAGAAGGTGACGTCCACATAACAAATCCAGCGAATGGGTGTACTTTTGGAGGTTTTTATGGCTAGTTCTTCAAAATGTACAAGTCGCTAACTATTACGAGGCATCCAATTGCTACCCCGTCGATTTATTTATAATAATCGCCACTCCACGGAAATTAGCATATTGTCAAGCAGTATTGAATCATGTCGGCGTAGCTAATCGGAAGGTCCAAACCTTATTTTATCTCTCACATTTAGTGTCCTCTAACCGCTTACGGGCAAAAAGACGTGTTACGTTCACATACGACCCAATCGGTAGTTCAATGTAACTAGAAAAACTTCTTTCCTTATCAGATAATGCGGTCCGTGGAGTTCAGCATTTTCAGATCCTGATACGAATCCGAAAAATAGTCGATTCTAAATTTGTTATTCAAATGCCTGTCAGTTGTTGTTTGAACATTGCTGTACAGTTGTTGTTCCTAATGGTTCCGAGCAGCTTGGGTGATGTTTGCGAAACTCTTTCTGTCATCTGGCCTGCCCAATTCACGGTTTAACTCCTATCTGGTAGCCTCCCCGAAGAGGGGTTTACCCTGCCAGGGCCGCTGTAAGCTTTTGCCATGGCTGTAATCCTGCAGTCGGAGGCAGTTGGGATAAGAAGATCGCGGATTCGGGGGAATACCTCGGGGCGAATAATCATGGGGGTCTGGAGACGTATGTTTCCTATGACAGCGGAGGGTAGCTGTCTTCAACCCTTGAATCAATCTGTCGGTCACCCGATCCCGAGTGACCGCGGCGGGCAAAGGGCGTCGCGGTCAGCAAAGTATTCAAACTTACTAACCACTTACGTCATGTATAGGCCGCGCAAGCGACCTCGACTCGTGACCAGATTGGGGGACGAAGAAATCCGCCCAAATCTGGTAGTATGGGCGTGAGGTTGGCCCGCTTGTTTCACTTTCCAGTGATACGCGGTAAGGCGTCTTCTTCTTCTTCTTTCTTTTCCTTGTGGCAATTCCACGCAGCTAGGGTGCTGGTGATTTTGTGCCAGTTTGTATGTATTGTTGACGGGAGGATGACTACTGTTAATGTTAGTACCTACAAAAAAAAAAAGGAAGGGACATCACAATTGCATACACAGAGGACAACATAGAGACTAAAAACATAACAGAATATTAGGGGAATATTTTGGAGAAAGTTCTTACATAAATTATGTTCTTTTTCTATTGAAAAAGAATATTTTACATTAAAAAGGTGAAAATGTCATTTCTTTTTTTTATTTAGACTGTTACCGAGTAAAGGCATCTTTTTGTTCAATTTTCGGTTAGTCAGTATTTTTTTCTCAGTAACAAAGGCCTAAATCAGAAAACTTTTAGATGACTTTTGACCGAGTTCTTATGTGCATCATATTATTTAAACGAAAATTGCCTAATACCAATAAAAATCGTATCATTAATGACGAAACCAAAAAAAGGGGTTTTTTGATTTAGTTTTATATATAAAATCACCCATTTGTCTGGTGATCGCCAATAAAAGTTAACCCAGATAATATAGATACTAAAGATATCAGATTTTGCTACAATTATCAACTAGAGATGTCAACTACAACAGGCGAACCCGTCACCTCAGGAAGTTTTAACGAAATTTATCGTTCTATCTTTCGATAAATTTCATTAAAACAATATAACTACAATTACCAGGAAAAGTTACCAATTTTCGGCTTGACATATGGGCCTGAAAGTTAAATTTACATATCTCACTTGCAGAAATATTACGTTTCAACCCTTTTAATATTAAAAAGGCAACAAATCTCCATTTGCCGTACTATTTGATAATAGCTTTGTTATTCTATAAAAACAGTGCAATATTGCTTATTTCCAGAATATTCATAACCTCGTTTTGAATATTCGATTTGCCTAGAGAAAGGATAGAAATAGTTGGGTTAGAAATAGCTGGAGCTTGCATATCAATTATAATCTATAACTAGATAGCCCATTAATATCATATTGGACTTGCTGGCTTTGCGTTACGTTCCATATCATAAGTCATGACAAACCAATGTTTCAAAATAAGGTAATATACTCTGGCCACGCAATGATATGGATATGGACTTTGGAACGCAATTTTTAGCACAACAGTGTCCGTGGAGGAATGCGTAAAGGGCCGATCCCTACCAAGGTACCAAACAGCTGATACCTCGCCGCACGAGCAAATCTGATCCGTCAGCTCGCTCCGCTGCACACAAGGCTGCCAGAAGTCCAGAAGCCGTACCCGCTCAGTCTGCTAGATTAGAAAACCACCAGCGCGGGTATCGCAACACAGCAGTCATCACCACAGAAGATGCCATGTACCTACTCCCGTCTCATCCTTTTACCAAAAGGTATCTGAACCATCAGACACCTAGCGAAGATACCTGCCGCCAGGGCGCAGAGCCCTGTGATGCCATATCCTGAAAATCGGGTCATTAGGCCCAGCTCATTCCCGGACCAAAGCAACTATAGCTAGATGAAGGCGTCAAGGGCTTTTACATGGGCCTGTCAATTGATGAGACATGGTTACCAATCAAATGTTACTCCGGATATTGCGGATTCTTGAGTAGTGGAGTGATGTTAATTTATTTTTACACGATTGTCCAACAAAAAAATAGTGTAATGTGTTCAGGGTTCGTATATGTATGGCTTTCATTTCTTTAATCCGATTTAGAAGTATGTGCCTCCCCAGTGCCTCGCCGTAACGCGTTGGACTCTCACGGGCGTGTTGGCGTAGCTAAACGTTGGACGGTGCTGTGCCTAAGTATCTACGTTCACCCCACAGTTGATAGAATGATTACATATTGTTATACCTGCCTGGGGTGAAGGGTTCGCCCGTTGTAGGTGACAGCTATAAAGTGAGCCTTGATTAGGGGGTAGAGCGTAAGAAGCTCTGCGCCACGTAATATTCCATAGGTCAACTGACTTTAAGCTAACGCAAAGAAAACCATTCTTATCAATTCCCTAAAAGAACATTTCTAAAAAGCTTAAAGGTAGGTATACAGTGATTTTCGTATTTTTATAGTAGTACTGTTTATATGGTATACCAACTTCAACATGCAGTCAGACCTAAATATTTTATTTGGATAACTTCTGCAATTTCCACTTCCTACGGTTGATTAAAAAAAAAAATATATATATATATATATATATATATATATATATATATATATATATATATATATATATATATATATATATATATATATATATATATATATATATATATATATATATATATATATATATATATATATATATATATATATATATATATATATATATATATATATATATATATATATATATATATATATAATGATGTTTTTATTTAAAATAAAATTAGTAAAAGCTACTTAAAAAGTAGCGAAGGAAATCCCAGCTTGTATTGGGAAATGCTTATGTTTGAATGAGATATACTTACGGATGTGCACGACTTTCGACGGTGCAATGTAAGTTTAAAGGTCCTTTTGCAGTCGACTAACGATCACTATTCATCCATATATCTCATAAATAGGGCTTATCCTTATGCAACACAAAATGCCTTCAATTGAGACGAATTAAGCGAAAAAATAAAAAATTAAACTATTGATCACTTCGGCAAAGCCGTTTTCTAAATGAAAGTGACATTACGAAATAATTCAAATTTCGAATGCTACCAACATTTAAAATATGCTGAGTTTGTTATCAACGAGCCATTAAATCGAATTAAAAATAAAAAAACCTCCATATGATCAATGAAATGAAAGAAGAAACTTCAATCTTAATTTCTGGCAGAGGAGTTTATAAAAATGGAGGAGTTAATAAAAAGTCTATCACTCACTCATTCATTCATTTATACATGATTGATAAAGTTTCAAGTTGTATCGAACTTTGAAACTATTCGTGTACTTTGAAACTTTTCAAGTTGTATCGAAGTGCACACGGTGTGCAAATTTGATTCAAATCGGTTAAGTGGTTTAGGTGTCCATCGCGGACAAACAACGTGACACGTAATTTATAATATTAAGATAAGATATCCTATCATTCAAGTTGGATCAAAGTGCACATGGTGTGCAAATTTGATTCAAATCGGTTAAGTAGTTAAGGAGTACATCGCGGACAAACAACGTGACACGTAATTTATATATATTAAGATATATATATGATGATGTTTTTATTTAAAATAAAATTAGTAAAAGCTACTTAAAAAGTAGCGAAGAAAATCCCAGCTTGTATTGGGAAATGCTTATGTTGAATGAGATATACGAATTAAGCGAAAAAATAAAAAATTAAACTATTGATCACTTCGACAAAGCCGTTTTCTAAATGAAAGTGACATTACGAAATAATTCAAATTTCGAATGCTACCAACATTTAAAATATGATACAATTGGCTGAGTTTGTTATCAACGAGCCATTAAATCGAAATAAAAATAAAAAAACCTCCATATGCTCAATGAAATGAAAGAAGAAACTTCAATCCTAATTTCTGGCAGAGAGGTTTATAATAAAGATTGTATAATGTTATCAAAATAGGGTAAATCGAAATAGGGTAATGTTATCAAAATAGGGTAAATCCTTCGCTTTTTAAATTAGTAAAAGCTTTTACTAATTTTATTTTAAATGAAAACATCATCTTATAAACGGATTTCTTTACAAACCTTATCAAATATAACAATATTATACTGTTTTCTACAATGTTTCTTTATATTTTTTTAATATTATACAATTTTATATAGGTTTACCTACGCTGTAATGACATTTATTTCTGAGCCAGTGCTTTAATATCTGTTTGAATCATGGTTGTTGCATTGATTTGATGTTGTGGGGAATAGAGTTAAAATATTTAACACAGCAGAATTGAGGTCCCTTTTACGAGGTCCCTGATACGGACTAACACGTAGGTACATCTCGCATTAATAAAGAATATTAAAATCCATAACACCCAAAACAAACACCAACAAATCTAAATAACGGATATAAATTCCACTACTATAAAATACTTCCCATAGAAGAATAATCAAGACGCTTGTAACCATCGTTCAGCAAAACAAGCAATACAAAAAATAGTCAAACACGGCATAGTGACGTGGCCTACCGCTAGAGGTCATTATAATATGAAAGAACCATATAATACGTCGAATGTTAGTTTTTGTAAACGTCTTTCCAGAAATCCATTCGTTCCTTAAAAGGGTTTTCTTTGGTTTCCATGATTTCCCCGATGCTCAGATATGTAAATTCCTTGACGGACATTGGTTTCCATTTTACGTTCAGTGATTTATCGGATTCGGGAGTAGGATTCCCGTGTTTGGCAACGTTCGTCCACAGTGTAGTTATGGTCTCAATCATTTTACCAGCGTCGGTGTTAAAATCAACCTCTTCCTTCGTGTAATCGGACGTAAATAAATAATAAAGGTCATCAGTGTGGCTGGTCAAAGTGAGGTCCCCGGCACCGAACAATCTCCCATTATAATTTAAGTGACTGTAAAACGACAAGACGTAAAAGTACACGGGACTTTTGAATTTGGCCGCAATCATTTTTGCGAACTGCGTAATGGGAAGGCAGTATAAAATATCCGATCTCAAGTGTATGAAATTCTCTTTGGTCTCTTCGCTAAATGCTTTGTCGCCGAAGTAAAACTCTTTAACGCGCTCCGCGAGGACTTTCGTCTCGTCGGGCGTCAACTTCGCGCGAAGTCCCACGGGTACAAATCGAGCGAAATCGTTATTTATTTCGTCTACGCGTTTGAAACTTTCGTTCAACATCAGTATTCCTTCTCCGTTATTGCAACCGAGTATGAGCGGCACGTCATAGAAATTTCCACTGTCTAAAAGGTCTTCTACGCTTTCTGTTAAGAACGATACTCCTGGTTCGTTATATTTTTCGACGACGGGCAAAAATCCGATTTTTAATTCTTCCTTGACCGGATCCATATACGCTCTGGATGTGTCAACTATTTTATCGACAGGAATATTCAGAAAATCGATAGCCGGAACGTTCATCAGAAATTCGACGAGTTCTTTCAAATCTTTTGTATCCTTTCCCAAATATTTGCCAAGGTTGAAACCTTTGGCGATATGATCATCCCCGTAGATACGGCTCTTCGTGCAAGCGCCACTCTGAGCGATCACCCTGTGGAATAACCCAGCGCTCAAGGGCGAGAACAAGTGAAAGGTGGAAGAACCGCCGCCGGCACTTTCTCCAAAAAGAGTAACATTATCAGAATCCCCGCCAAAACTGTCAATATTCTCTTTGACCCATTTCAGCGCGGCGGCTTGGTCTTTGAGGCCCGCGTTTCCTGGAACGTCCGCGTTGTGCAAACAGAGAAATCCCAAAACTCCCAAACGATAGTTTATGGTCACGAGTACTACGTTTTTGCGCACTAGATATTTCGGTCCGTAGAGCTCGGTGTCTCCAGATCCAAACTGGTAGCCTCCGCCGTGGACGAATACCATCACCGGTAATTTTTCCGTTTTCTTCGCGGGCGTGTAAACATTCAAATACAAACAATCCTCGCCGCCCATTGTTCTTCCCAAAATAACATCATTTTGGATACAGACATCGCCGTGCTTCGTCGCGTCTCTTAGTCCGGTCCAGTTGCTTGGTGGTTGTGGAGGCTTAAATAAATAAAATTACAAATCATTAAAATTCCGAAAAAGTTTTTTTTCATTGCCTGCACCGTTTTCGTTCTTATAAAGAAACTCGGAAAAAAATAACACAAAAATGTAGCAAATGCTCAGTGCCCACCTAACTAAGCATCTATGTTGAATATGGCGCAAATAAGACAGCTCCTTCATGTATTCAAAATTGTGCGGTCTGAATAACCGAGCTAACTATATAAAATGATGACTTTAAATCGCCACGTCTATGTCACATGAGCGCGCAATCATCTTTCCATCATCCTGAAGTTTAGCCACAAAGGTAGTTCCTTCCCACTATTCGATGGTTATATGGAATTGCAACATTGCGGACATTTAAAGAAAAATATAAAAGTGTTACTCAGCAGGCCCGGGCCCGGAGTAACTTATTAAAACATTTATTTATGGTTTCTATTTCCGTAAAGTTCTGCTACCGAAGAGATGTGTCCTGAAAAGCAAGTCTAACAGATCTGAGGGCATCTCCACTTGTTTGTGGTTTTATCACGCAGATTTTGTCAAGTTCGCCATTCTTCTTTTTACTTTCTCGGCCCAAGGAAAAGTATTGTGAACGAAGACGGAAATATTCATTTAACACCATTTGCAGACTGAAGTCTGTCTGTGAGTCTTGTGTGTGTTTATTTCTCTGCAATAGCGCCAAATGATTCATCCGATTGAGCTGAAATTTAGTATGTAGGCAACATTCGGTGGAAAAAGCGGCAAGAGTTGAAAAGATTGTGGTAGAAATCGGTTCACCAGAGGACGCGCTAGTCATACTCCATTCTCGAAATATTGTAGTTAGAGACATGAAATTCGGTACGCAGATGCCTTGTTGGACGGAAATAACGTAGTGAAATTTTAGTTGAAATATCTCTCATGCAAGCGACGCAAATAATATTTAAATTCAGCCATATTGGAGAAAATACTACATCATTTTTGGAAAAATACCATTTTAATACCACTGAAATACTAAAAAAATAATACAAATACACCTACTACATTTGCTATCCAGAGGGGGGATCGGCGGGGAGAGGGCAGGTATCCTAACCATTTCGAGAGGAAAGGGGGGGTGTGATACAACCGATTTTGTGCATAATGTTCGTAGAACTTACTACCGTGCGTCAGAATTGTCATGTTTTGTGACGTCATTTTGACGTCATTTTTGTGTGAAAAAATACCCCGAAGGGGGTTGTTGTAGGCAGTGGTTGTTGATTATCTTCGAAGAAGTTAGAACAAGTACTCAAGATGTATAAAGTTTCGGACGAAAATATTCTTCTTCTTCCGATATTCTTGTTCTACCGCGGGTTTCTATTCCGCCTATTATACAGTGCTTTAACCCAACCCAAAACACTCGAGATGTATAAAACATCCGACGAAAATATTCTTCTTCTTCCGTGGGCTTCTATACCGCCTTATCTAGAGTGTTTTAACTTCGAAAAATATAGACCAAGTACTCCGGACGAAAATAATGTTATTCTTCCGATATCTTTCTTCTTCCTTGGGTTTCTATCCTGCCTTAACGAGAGTGCTTTAAAATAATCTCCCAAGAACTCAGGATGTAAACAATTTCGGACAAAAATATATTCAGAAGAAACAGTCACAGACCCAACCGATTATTTCCTATGTTACGTACCTACATTATGATGAAATAAATTAAATAAATAAATAAAAAAATAAGATTCACTATAATAAAAAAAACAGCAAAGACTGTACGATAGTACATAATAACATATATATACAAGGTGGCGCAGAATTAATCACGATATTTTGTTTTTGAATAACTTTTTTACTGATTAAAAACAAATATTGTTTAGTGATATTCTACGCTCTTGCGGAGTATAGCGCTCCATTGCATGTCTGTTTGTATACTGCAGCTGTCTAGTTCACGAATGTCAAATATGATTGACCTACACCATTGCAAAAATTATTACCTTTGCGCCATTTGATTAATTTTGCGCCACCTTGTATATAACACAATATATAATTACAATAATAATAAATAACATATAAAAGTTTCTGTATTTAGACCACCCTAATTCATAAAACAATTTACTAATTTGTTGAATAATCTTTATGTGTTTCTGTTTCTCCCCTATGTCATTACATAATCTGGGCTCAAGGATAAAAGCATGTCGATCGAGAAATGTTGCTTGTATTGCAGATTTGCTAATTTCGATCTTGCTTATTTATGGTTTGAAAAAACACTACTAAATATTTTATAAACAATTGCCTGACCTCCAGGACTAGAGCCTAGATAAAGAGACGCTTTGATTAATAATTGACTGTGATACGAGTGATATCTCTAGTTATGTACATACCTTGAATCTTAAAGGTCCTACAGGCGGTTGAGCGTACGGTATACCCTTGAAACTCAAAAAGCTTTCGCCATTCGAAAGTTTCTCAATTGATCCTCGCAATAATCCTTGCTTCACTTTTACTTGACTATTCATTTTCTGAAAACAACCTTCAAGGCAGTCGATAGAGAAATGTTACGAAATTCAGCTATTTCAGTAAAGAATCTTTTCGACTTTTGACATTTATAAAGTTGAAAAACAAGATATGGACCAGTTAGCGATTAGATAAATTCAAACAAACAACAGGGATGCTCAAATATTTTATTCATTAGAATATTTCTCGAATAGATCACTCCAAAAAGCCATCCTCTCTTCGAAGGAGCTTTCTCTGCATTCCAGGACATCACTGATGAGAAAATATGAAACTTTTCACTACTCGTCGGAAGCCGGAATCGTAATTATTTTACTTAATTTTAGGTAAGTAATCAATCAAGTAAGTAAGTAAAATAAGTAATCCCGACACACAATTTTCAAAACGACACCGCAATGGAAAACAAACGACAATCTCACAAGTCTAAAAGTAATATGTTCACAGAGAGTGCCATTTTGAAATTTCGTAATTCGTTTTCTATTTCTTTTATTATAAGCGGCCAGCTCCAGAAGCTTTCAGTATACCCAAAGTATTGGACGATAGTAATATAAAGTTAACATAATTTTAATATAATTTAATGTTAATATGTCCCTAAAACATTATGAATATTTCATAAAAACACCGTTCCAGAAATCCATTCGGTCTTTAAATGGATTTACCTTGAGTTCTATCGTTTTACACATACTGAGATAATTAAATACTGTGTCTGTAACCGGCTTCCATTTGTCGGCGTTTGGTGTGGGGTTTCTGAAATGTTTAGGTTCATTATTTTTCAAAATCGTTAATTAGATATTTAATATTAGTGTTATGCTTCTTACCCATTCTTTGCAAAATTCGTCCACAGCGTAGTAATATTCTCAATCATTGTGCCGGAATCACTGCCAAAATCAGTTTCTTCTCTTGTGCTAATAGAATTAAAAATATAGAACAGCTCGTCGGCATGACAGGCTAAGCCTAAATCGCCATTTCCCGAATAATTAGAGAAGTAGTTCAAATCGCCATAAAATGACATGACATAGAAAAATATAGAATTTTTAAACTTTTTCGTTAACTCTTTCGCGAAGCTACAAATTGAATGAATATATAATGCATCGGAGCACAAGTGCACCATGTTTTCTTTAGTCAGCTCGGTGAATTGTTCGCTGCCAAAGTAAAAGTTTTTTATGTAGGCCGCTATGTTTTCTATTTGAGTCGATTTTAAAGTTCCCCGAAGAGTCACTGGCACGAAGCGGGAGAAATTTTCATTTATGATTTCGGCACATTTAAGACATTCACCAAGCTGTATGATACCTTCCCCGTTATTGCAACCTATTATCATTGGAACGTCGTGATATTCTCCTTTTTCTATGAGTTCTTCGATGGTTTTCGCTAGGAATGTTTTATTAGAGTCGTAAAAGCGTTCTACTACTGGAGTAAACGTCATATTGAACCCCTCTTTCAAAACGTCGATAGGCGTTTTTGATGTATCTATCAGTTTGGTGATGGGTATGTTTAAAAAATCTTTCGCAGGAACATTTAATAAATACTCAAATAATTCCTCCTTATCTTTCGCCTCTATTCCTAAATGTTTTCCTAATTTAAAAGCGATATCCACCGTATCCTCGCCGTATATTCGATAATTCGTACAAACACCACTCTGCGCAATTACTTTGTGAAACAGTCCAGAAGACAGTGGAGAAAATAGGTGAAAAGTAACAGAAACCGAACCGGCCTTTCTCCGAAAAGAGTGATGTTACTCTCGTCGCCTCCGAATCTTTCAATATTCGTTTTTACCCACTTCAACGCCGCGACCTGGTCTTTCAAGCCTGCGTTTCCAGGTATATCCTCGTTATGCAAGCACAAGAAACCTAAAGCTCCCAGTCTATAGTTCATTACGACTAAAACCACGTTCTTGCGCATTAAATAATTCGGTCCTATCGATTCGGCGTTGCCAGAGCCGAATTGGTACGCGCCGCCGTGTACGTAAACCATTACTGGCAACTTTGATGCTTTAATCGGTGTGTAGACGTTTAAATAGAGGCAATCTTCACTTCCTATTATTTTGCCCTCGCTGGGATTGAATTGGATGGAGAAATCCGAATGAGTGGTCGCATCTTTGATTCCGCCCCATTTGTCTGGCGGTTCAGGGGACTAGAACAAATTGACATTTAAAATGAGTATCTTACCTATGTACAAAAATAAATTAGATAACCTGGGTTTGAGTTGAAATTACAAAATTTAAATAAAATTTCTTTCAAAGGGTTATTTTTTTATTAAAATCAGTTGTTTATTTGTTTTCTATCGTTTGCTCGGATATTTCCCGTTGTTCGGATATTTCCGCGATATATTTTATTAATCGTACCTTGAATCTTAAGTGGCCAATCGGTGGCTTAGCGTACGGTATCCCTTTGAAACTTAAAAAAGTTTCGCCATCCACGAGATGTTCCAATTTTCCTTGTAACATTACTTCTTGGATCTTAATTTTCGTGTTCATTTTCTGTGCACACTTGTTTTAAACACAAAGATATTTTCGAGATTGCTTATTTCACGTGTATCCGTTTTAACTTATCACCGTTGGACAAATATTAGTCCTCATAAAATTGCGATAAAGAATTAAATTAGTTTCAGAACTTTTACTTTGACCGATAGGATAGCCGGTAATTGCCTCGTAGCCGGCAGCTGATGTCTCGACGAGCTATTTATATCAGCCGACGGCTTTACCACCATTTCACTGTGCCAATAACAACTAAAGCAATACAAAATCCTAGTATGAAATATGTATTAATAATATATATATATATATATATATATATATATATATATATATATATATATATATATATATATATATATATATATATATATATATATATATATATATATACATATATATATATATATATATATATATATATATATATATATATATATATATATATATATATATATATATATATATATATATATATATATATATATATATATATATATATATATATATTACATTTACATGAGACATATCTCAGGTGGGCGAGAGGTGTAACTAGGCTGGACAGAATCCCTAATGAACACATACAGATAGCTTCAAGGTTTCACCAATAGCATATAAGATCACCGAAAACCGCCTACTCTGGTATTGCTATTTTAACAGATTGCTACGTAATATATATATATATATATATATATATATATATATATATATATATATATATATATATATATATATATATATATATATATATATATATATATATATATATATATATATATATATATATATATATATATATATATATATATATATATATATATATATATATATATATATATATATATATAATATATTATATATATATATATATATATATATATATATATATATATATACATATATATACATATATATATATATATATATATATATATATATATATATATATATATATATATATATATATATATATATATATATATATATATATATATATATATATATATATATATATATATTATATATACATATATATTTATATATATCTATATATATATATATATATATATATATATATATATATATCAAGATAAATCAAGAAATATGTTAGTTTTTGTAAACATCTCTCCAGAAATCCATTCGTTCCTTAAAAGGGTTTTGTTTGGTCTCCATGATTTCTCCGATGCTCAGATATGCAAATTCCTTGTCGGACATCGGTTTCCACTTTACGTTCAGTGATTTATCGGAATCGGGAGTAGGATTCCTTTGTTTGGCAACGTTCGTCCACAGTGTAGTTATGGTCTCAATCAGTTTACCAGCGTCGGTATTAAAATCAACCTCTTCCTTCGTGTAATCGGACGTAAATAAATAATAAAGTTCATCAGCGTGACAGGTCAAAGTGAGGTCCCCGGCACCAAACAATCTCCCGTCATAATTTAAATGACTGTAAAATGACAAGACGTAGAAGTACACCGGACTTTTGAATTTGGCCGCAATCATTTTCGCGAACTGCGTAATGGGAAGGCAGTACAAAATATCCGATCTCAAGTGTATCAAATTCTCTTTGGTCTCTTCGCTAAATGCTTTGTCGCCGAAGTAAAACTCTTTAACGCGCTCCACGAGGATTTTCGTATCGTCGGGCGACAACTTCGCGCGAAGTCCCACTGGCACAAATCGAGCGAAATCGTTATTAATTTCGTCTACGCGTTTGAAACTTTCGTTCAACATCAGTATACCTTCTCCGGTATTACAGCCGAGTATAAGCGGCACGTCATAGAACTTTCCATTCTCTAAAAGGTTTTCTACGCTTTCTGTTAAGAACGATACTCCTGGTTCTTTATATTTTTCGACGACGGGCGAAAATCCGATTTTTAATTCTTCCTTGAGCGGATCCATATACGCTCTCGATTTATCAACTATTTTATCGACGGGAATATTCAGAAAATCGACAGCCGGAACGTTCATCAGAAATTCGACGAGTTCTTTCAAATCTTTTGTATCCTTTCCCAAATATTTGCCAAGGTTGAAACCGTTGGCGATTGGATCTTCCCCGTAGATACGACCGTTCGTGCAAGCGCCACTCTGAGCGATCACTCTGTGGAATAACCCAGCGCTCAAGGGCGAGAATAAGTGAAAGGTGGAAGAAGCGCCGCCGGCACTTTCTCCAAAGAGAGTAACATTATTAGAATCCCCGCCAAAAGTGTCAATATTTTCTTTGACCCATTTCAGCGCGGCGGCCTGGTCTTTGAGGCCCGCGTTTCCAGGAACGTCCACGTTGTGCAAACAGAGAAATCCCAAAACTCCCAAACGATAATTTATGGTCACAAGTACTACGTTTTTGCGCACGAGATATTTTGGTCCGTAGAGCTCGGTGTTTCCAGAGCCAAACTGGTAGCCTCCGCCGTGGACGAATACCATCACCGGCAGTTTTTTCGATTTCTTCGCGGGCGTGTAAACGTTCAAATACAAACAATCCTCGCCACCCATTGTTTTGTCCAAAATAACATCATTTTGGATGCAGACATCGCCATGCTTCGTCGCGTCTCTTATTCCGGTCCAGTTGCTTGGCGGTTGAGGAGGCTTAAATAAACAAAAATACAAATCATTATAATTAGTTTTTTTTACATTGTTATCATTGTTACAAAGTAACTCAAAAAAAATATACAAAACTGTATCAAATGCTCACTCCCCATCTAACTATTTTTTTTTCGCATATATTTTTCCTTTGCGCCATACTTGGCGCAAAGGAGCAGCTTCACTTGGCGACCTATGTATTTAAATTGGTGAGACCTGAAGCACCGGATATACAAAATTATGACATGGTCTCGTAATGAACATGCCTACTCACACGAGCCCACAATCATCTTTTTATTATATTTTTTATTTATTTATTTGTTCAGGAAAATACATAAGAATTAATTAAAAACACAATGATTCCATTTTACTCCTAACTAGGCAGCACCTGGTCCAAGCAAGACAGTAATTTTGTGTTATTTTAAGAAAACATGTTTTCTAATCTATTAGTTTTATAATCTAAAATCAAAATGGTTACGAAATTATTTTAGTGAAATAATAAATAACAAATATCATTAAATCTAAATAATCGTTAAATAATAGAAGTAGTCGAAAATAATCATAAAATAAATTCAAATACAATATTACGTAATTAAAATGAACACTTAATTTACTCTAGTATACATATAGGTAATTTACTTTGTCAGAAATGTGAGGGTATGTAAATTTTGTGTCCATAAACGCGTAGCTACTTTTGAAATGTCATGAGGATACATCGAGTTTCCGTTGTTCCTTTACTAATCAACCACTAAATGAGGCAATTTTAAGAGCCACCTGTGTCAGTCCTGAAATATCGAAGTTACTAAATTATTTATTATTCTCGGAGCAACGTAACGATTATTGTGTTGTCCAAACGATGTTGATCTTTTGGAAACTATATATTATGGTACCTGAGCCGATCTCGTGTTCCTAGCAGGGTACTGCTTGAACACAAGATAAAAGAACAAACACACTGTGCTTGCGCTCGATTAAAATATAAATCAGTCTTTAAACAAGTTTCACTTTGAGAAACAACTCTATATAAGAATATATTTTTGGCTTTCTGAATATAATACGAATTATAGTTTTTTGTACGATATTAAGCCTTGTAGTCTTATAGTAAGCTCTCCACCCCAAAATAGCGTATGCCAATTTAGATTGACTATAGGTTATAGGTTACCTCTTAAAGGTTATTGGTATTATATATTTTATAATGTTACAGGTAGTTATAGATTAGCTCTAAAATGTTGCCAGCTCGTATTTTCTTACGAATAAAGCGTTATATTATTATTATTATTGATATATTGACGACATATGACGTAGTATATCATTCTTATTTGACCAAGTTCAAGAATATTCATTAATTGAAGAATAATGTATTTATTTATTTTTTTTTTAAGAATTAATTACTATGAAACATTGATTAGCTTACAAAAATAACAGGAACCGAATGGCAAAACCTTAACCTTTTGCTTATTTGTTTCTGTCACCCAACTGGGACCAGCCCGTTCTAGGGTGGACAGGACTCCAATATTACAATCAAGTTTGCTTGATTGCTTGGTTGCTTACAAATATACAAGTTTTAGTAAAAAGCTAATGACACTAAATTGCCCTAAAATGTGGTCTTCAGAATAAAATAAAAAAATAATATTAATAAAAAAATATTAAAAGATAATATAATAAATAAAATGTAATTCCATTATTTAATCGGCAATAAATATAATATAAAATTCGATTACATAAAATAAATAAAGTTATATGTGAGAAAAGAAAGAAACAGTCGTTAATATTTAATAAATGTTAAGTAATATAGGATTTAATATAAAAATACCTAGTCTAAAAAATGTACTTCATTGTCAAAGTCAAATAATTTTTGGTAGTTAGTTGAATGTTAAAATATACTTAACATGTATGTTTAAAAATATGTTAATAATTTGTGCACCTAAGTTTTATTATACTATTATTTCTAACATTTGATGTATGGTTAGTCTGTCATGATTCGATAACCATTTCTTTAATTTAATTTTAAATTCCCTAAATGCCAAATTAATTTTTATTTCCATATTGATCAGATTGTAAAATCTCGGCGCAATGAAAGAGTAATGTCTTTGTCCAAATGATGTTTTCCTTTTAGGTATTATTAAGCTATTTCCTAAAACTTGTCTCGTTGGTCGCCGGTTCTGAATTATTCCCAAATTTGAGTTACTGCCCAAAAATAGCCTTAAGAGGGAAGTTTTTAGAAAAAGTTGCCTACAATCAAGAACTTTAGCTTCCTTATAAAGTTCATTAGTGGGATGGCGATATGGTCTACGTAGAATAATTTTTAATATACATTTCTGCGCAGCTTGCAATGGCTCTAGCAGGGTTTTACCACATCCACCCCATCCAATTATGCCATAAGTAATAAGCGATTCACATAAAGCATAAAAACAATTTTTAGTGTTTTGGAATCCAGAATATTCCTCAGTTCTTTAAAAACATATCCAAGGATTCGCACCTTCGTAGCCACGTTATGTATATGAGAATCCCAACGGAGAAAGCAATCTAGAAAGATGCCTAGATATTTCCAAGATATTTCTCTTTGTAGAGGCTGACAGTTGCAAGACTCTACGATATCGCACTCGTGTATTACAATAGTTTTATTAGTAGTGGATTGACCTCTGGTTGTTATACTAAATGGCTTGTATTTGGTTTTGCCAACATTAAGCGTCAACATAAAGATTCCTAGCCAATTTTTAACAATTTCCATGCCCTCGTTTGCTTTCTCAAATGTGTAATCCCAGCTTGAACCCTTGAATAGTATAACAGTGTCATCGGCATATGTGATGATTTTACCTACTGGTAACTGACATAGGTCATTTATGTAGACGAGGAATAAAATAGGTCCTAAAACACTACCCTGTGGCACACCATACGTGAGATGCTGGCTTTTACTCTGGAGGCCCTGGATGGTGATACTTTGTACCCTGTTGGATAGGTAACTATCAAACCATTTAAGACTTGTATAGTTAATTCCTACACTGCTCAGTTTGCATAATAATATATTATGAGGAACGGAGTCAAAAGCCTGTTTCCTAACTCTTCCTACAACCCTAAAAAGATTTCCTAGCTACAAAGAAAGTTTCTCCTACTATTCGGCTTTTGTATAGAAAATTGGGAGCGATTTCGAGGAGGACGTCTTTATCGACATTTAAAGAAATATATGAAAGTCTGCTGGGGGCAGGAGTAAATGGTTAAAATGATTTTACGTTTTTTAATGGTTTCTATTTCTATAAAGTTCTGTTACCGAAGAGGGATCTCCTGAAATCCAGGTCTAACAGATCTGATAGCATCCCCATTTTCAGTGTTTGTGGTTTTATCAGGACGGACTTTGTCGATTTCGTCATTCTTCTTTTTCTTTAAATAACGTTTTCTAATATTGATGTTTAAATAAAACACGATCATAACAAACAGATAAGACTGTACGACAGTAAAGTCTCGTATCTAGTCGGGTCAGATTAAATGACTAAGTAGGTAAACAATGGAAATATTTATATTATAGCTAAAATATTAACCCAACAGATATTTTGTAACTTGTTAAATGTACTTAATTAAAAGTTATAATATGGCATAATATATAATAGCAATATCCATAAAATATATATAAAATAAAAAATAATTACAATAATAATAAATACCTTAAGTTTTCGGATTCAGACCACCCTAATTCAAATAACAATTTAGTAATACTTTCATCATTACACGATAATAAAAAACAGAAAAGACTCTTCGACAAATACCTACATAATAACATATATATGGCACGATAAATAATAATAAAAACCATATAAAAAAAATCAGATTTAGACCACCCTAATTTATATAACCATTTATTAAAACTGTCTTTAAACTGTTGAATAATCTTTATGTATTTCTATTTCTCCTCTATGTAATTACAGAATCTGGGATCAAGGAAAAAAGCATGTCATTGGACAATTGTTGCTTGTATTGCAGTTTTGCTGACCTTGATCTTGCTTATCGATGGTTTTGAAAAAAATACTACTAAATATTTTAGAAACAATTGCCTGACCTACAGGACTTCCGACTAGTCGAAAAGACAGTGTGACTGTTAATTGACCGTGATACGAATGATATCTCTAGTTATGTACATACCTTGAATCTTAAAGGTCCTACAGGCGGTTGAGCGTACGGTATGCCCTTGAAACTCAAAAACGTTTCGCCATTCGAAAGCTTCTCAACTGATCCTCGCAATAAACCTTGCTTTACTTCAACTTGAGTATTCATTTTTGTGAAAACAATCCTCAAGGCAGTCGAGAGAGAAATGTTACGAGATTCAACTACTTCTGTAATGAAATCTTTTCAACTTTTGACATTTCTGAAGTTGAAAAACGAGATACGGACCGGTTGTCGATTAGATACGACGAATTTAAACAAACAACAGAGATGCTCAAATATTTTATTCATTTGAATGTTTCTCGAATAGATCACTCCAAAAAGCCATCCTCTCTTCAAATGGGTTTTCTCTGCACTCCAGTACATCACTGATGTGAAGGTATGAAAACTTTTCACTGCTCATCGGAAGCCATTCAGCTGTAATAACTTTACTTAATTTTGCTGTAGGATTTCTGAAAAAAAATAATTAATAGAATGTATTTCAGTTAGATTCTTGTTTTAAAATTTAAAAAAACACATACCCATATTTTGCCATATTTGTCCACAACTGTACGACACTTTCAATCTTTCTTCCAGCGTCACTATTTTCATCCGGTTCTAAGCGCCTCAATACCGAACTAAATAAATAAAACAAATCATCGCCATGACAAGTTAAATTCAATCCGTCCCCTTTAAAAATATTCTCAAATACATTTAAGCTACTGTTCAGCGACAATACGTAGAAGTATACAGGCTGTGTTGATTTCGCCTGCAATTTAACAGCAAAATCTCTTTTTACGTTAACAAAGAATACATCAGTGCGCAAAATAGCCATATTTTTCCTTGTTTCATAATTGAAAATTTTGTTGCCAAAATAGAATTTCTTTATCCGCTCTGCCACTTCGTTTCTCTCGTTTTCTGGTATTAAATCCCGAAGTTTCAGCGGTAAATACCTTTCAAAATTTTTATTAATCTCATCTGCTCGGTTTAAATCTTCATTCAAAAATAGGATCCCTTCGCCACTAGTACAACCTAGTAAAACAGGAACATGTTGAAATTGCCCTTTTGATATAAGCTCTTCGTATGGTTCTGTGATGAACGATTCTTTATCTCTGCTCACTTTTTCGATAACTGGGTAGAAAATCATGTTCAAGTCTTGTTTTACTGAATCTATCATTGCTGTTTTTACATCTATACATGCCTTAAAAGGAACGTTGCATAATTTCTCTGCTGGTAAGCTCCTGAGAAATTCAGCTAGTTCTTTAGGATCAGTAGTTTCTTTTCCTAGATATTTGCAATATTTTTGGGCGATGTCAACAGGATTTTCCCCTATGTAGCGGGTCAATGTGCAAGGGCCGCTCATTGCAATTACTTTGCTGAATAATCCGGTAGTTAATGGAGAAAACAAATGACTGGTAACAGATACTGATCCAGCGCTTTCTCCAAAGATTGTAATATTATTTGAATCGCCGCCAAATTCTGATATATTTTCTTTAACCCATTTCATTGCTGCTACTTGGTCTTTCAGGCCTGCGTTTCCGGGAATGTCCTCATTGTGCAGACACAAAAATCCCAATGGACCCAAACGGTAGTTCAACGTAACTAGAACAACTTCTTTCCTCATCAGATAATGCGGTCCTTGGAGTTCAGCATTTCCGGAACCCGATAAGAATCCGCCGCCGTGGATATAAATCATCACTGGTAATCTTGGTTCAGCATTTCCGAGGTTTGGAGAATAGACGTTTAGATATAAACAGTCTTCGCTTCCTTTGACTCGTTTTGAGGCGATGTCGACTTGTAAGCATATGTCTCTATGTTTGCTAGCATCCCATACGCCAGACCAGTTCGGCAAGGGTTGTGGCTCCTAAAATTAAACAATGAACAATAGAAACTCATTTGTGCTATTCTTATAGAAAACTTACCTTAAATCTGAGAGCCCCTAAAGGCGGTTTAGCGTATGGAATTCCTTTAAAACTCAAAAACCTCCCGAACCCCGGCACATCGTCCAGTCGTCCTTCCAATTCGCCCTGTTTTAATTGTATGCGCTTCGTCATTGTCTGAAACTAACAGTATCTGTTGTTAAATTCTGCAAATATCACTCTCAATATTTCAGGTAGATCTGCATCCCGCTAGTAAAAACGTGGAACTTTCTGTCACAGCCTTGTTGAAATTGTTGGCAAAGTTTTCAACTTCAGCGCGGCAGTGCATTTTCTATCCGCCGGCTGGAAAACAATGCACAGACGTGTGTATTTTACTTCAATAGATTTACCTTTATAATCTTTAAGGAAATAAGCAGATTGTTCAGTTTTCTTCTTACGAAATTCGCCAGGATTCTTTTAATGTAGACACTGCGAAACTATTACAAACAAACAGCCGCAGCTTGATGTTATCACAATCTAAGATGTCACGATGTTGTCTTGTAAATTTCATGAATGAACAGCTGTCAATGTAATATTGCCAGTACGCGAATGTCGTACAAATGCATCATAAACTTTGATGATCAATTTGATTATAAGTAGAATGAATGTTGAAATGAGTTTCATTACTCTAAATTAAATTTTCTTAGAAATAGAAACATTAAATTCATGTATACGCTTGCCAGTGCAAACGCTGCTGGTATTATCTTTGGCTGCTGGCGCAAGCAACTTTAATCGATCCACAATAGGTGGCGCTATCAGAATACAAGACAGCGCCATCTGTTTTCAATAATAAACAACGTCCTTTTCCTTTATATTTTAATTCAAATATTACATTAATATATATATAAAAATCGAATATGTTATAGTTTACTACGATACTTCATTATTTTATATGCCTCTTCATAAATACCGTCCCAAAGTATCATTCTTTTATGATCTGGGTTAAATCCAGATTGTAGCTTATTTCCGATGTTTAGATAATTAATGTTTGTATTGTCCGTTATTGGTAACCATTTACAATCATTTATAATGTCGTCTTTCCGATCAGGTGTTGGATCCCTAAAATCAATGTTCATTTGATTTAGTTATGTAAACAAGCATAAGCCTAGCTCGCTTGTGTTTCTTCGTCAGCTAAAATCGGAAGTTCATTCTTCATGTCAACAATAAAATTCCTTTAATTTTGGTTCACGGGAACGAGATAGGACAATACGTTAGAATAGCATGTGAATGAACGTTGGTCACGTGGCCTCTTTACCTGCTGGAATGTTAATACCACCGATCGGTGGTTTTTCCGTTGCGACAACTCACGGGCAGCCGATCTCCGCATTTATACAATTATGTAAATACGCAAAAAGAGTCACCTTCATTGAATAAGGCACCATTATACACCAGTATGCTTGCACTAACACCCACTACAACGAAATTTTCGAGGGTTGGAAACATGCCGTCGTGAGTTTTATTCTCATCACTATTTTTCTAAGAATTAAAACTACCCACCATAAATAAAGCTGCTGAATCTAAGGCCAAACTAAATTTGTTGAAACTTTTTAGGATGACAATACTCGAAAGGTCATTTAATGCGGAAAAATCAACCATTGTTCATTTCATATTTCGTTCTAACGCATTGCTCTGTCTCGTTCGTTAAAACTAATTTTCATTTTAGTTGGCGAAGAAACGCTTTGGGCTAATTGTATACCTATACATACATAAATATTCACATTATCTACTTACCCAAATTTCGCAAAGTTTGTCCAAAGCCGGACGCATTGCAAAATGATTTTACCAGTTTCCGTATTTGCATCTAAAGGTTCGCCTAACATCTGATTGCTGAAGAAATAAAACAAGTCATCCGTATGGGTAGCCCCGCTCAAATCGCCGTAACCCATTAAGCTCTTCATTAAATTCAGTTTGGTGTTGCAGTCAAATTTGAACAAATACGTCGGCATCGGTGACAGCTTGGATAAAAGCAAAGCCAAGCGTCGAACGTTGTACGATATCGTGAATTCAGTCTGAAGATCGATCATTTGCTGCTGTGTAGCTTTGCTGAAATCCTTGTCGCCAAAATAAAATTTCCAAATTTTCTCTCCTAACTTGTTCGAGGCTTCTTGACCGACGATGGTGGCTAATTCCTTCGGCACAAAGCGTTCACGGTCGCCGTTCACTTCCTTCATTTTCTTGTTAATAGCGTTCATGCAGTTTATTCCTTCCTTGCTATTGTATCCGAAAAGGACGGGGACCTTTGCAACTTTATTTTGGGTTAGCAGCTTGAAGATTGGTTCAGTTAAATAGGCCTCTTGGCCATACTGTTTCTCTATCACTGGACTAAAGAATATTGGAACTCCCCTTCTCTTCTCGTCGCGGTTCATTATTCTGAACGTGACTTGAACTAGATCTTTCGCTGGGAATTCCCTTAAAAATTTAGATAATTCCTTTTCATCTTCAGTATCGCAGCCGAGTAGCTTCCCTAGCCTGAACGCTTTCGATCTCGGTTGATCTTGATAAGCCCAATCGTGTAGGCACACGCCGCTATGTGCTATTACTTTACTGAACAATCCTTCGCATATCGGTGAGAACATGTGATATGTTATAGAAGCTGCACCGGCACTCTCTCCATAAAGAGTAATATTATTATTATCCCCTCCAAACACATGTATATTCTCTTTAACCCATCGCATAGCTGCTACTTGATCCTTCAAACCGGCGTTACCAGGTATGTCTTCGTTTTCCATACTGAGAAAACCGAACACTTCCAGCCGATAATTGATAGTGACGACGACGACGTTTTGCGATAGAAGGTATTCGGGCCCGTAGAGATCAGAATTCCCTGAGCCGCTGAAAAAACCGCCGCCGTGGATGAATAACATAACTGGCAGGGCGGTCGTCTTGTTTTCATTATGTAATGGCGTATATACGTTCAAATATAAACAGTCTTCGCTGCCCTCGATATACTCCCCGGTGACCATGTCAATTTGAGGTGAAATATTTCCATGTTCGATCGCATCGCGGGTTCCTTGCCAATTTTCCGGTGGGACTGGACCCTGGAAAGAAAAAAATACAATATATCGATTATTCAACCGCCAACTTAAGGCGGGAGCAAACTCCCCCCCCCCCCCCCCCATGCGCCTTGCCTTAAGAGGGAATCTCCCTCCCAAACTGGATACTATAAAAAAGAAGAAATATTATAATTGTAAAATGCCAATTGCTAAGTTCCTCGGAACGGAGAAATTCGGTCCGTAATAATCTCGTCTTTTAGTATTATTATTTTAAAGCTGTGGTAGCAGTATGAACCTACCTACCTACCTACCTAAACCAACCTACATATTGGACTAGATTGCGTTTATTCGTGAACTGATAACGGAAAATAGTTCAAGCGAACGAGACAGAGCAGTGCGTTAGAGCGGAATTAAAATGAACGTCTTATCTTTTCCCGCACAAAAATACCTGCTGAACATAAAGCCATTTGAATTAATTTGAAACCATTTCGTTCGGTCTAACAGCCTAATCTATAGACGATTGATTGAGCATTCCTTAATTACTGGCTAATACTTAAGATTGTATTCTATAGACAGTCAACTTCTCTAAGCAGTGCTGAAGCAGTCAGGATTCTTTACGTTTCTTCTGGAAATATACCTAAAAGTATCGGAAACAGAGAAGAATATTTCTCTCACGTAAAATGCTCCGATATAAGTTAGTAAACCATTATATTTCGTATTAAAAAGATTTTAATATATTCTCATTGCGTTTATTCTTTTGTCAGTGTGCTTTCTTTCAACATATTACCTAAATTCTTCATTTTAATTCATCGCCTGCCATTAAAAAATAATGCCGTGTCCTCGACCGTCATTTTGCTTTATCATTTTGACATTTCGATCGAAATGCGGCCAAGGTGTTAAAATAATTCACAAATTTTCCAAACTAATAGCAAAACAAATCAAATTCAAGAATCAAAGGCGAAAGGTCGTTAAAAACATGCCATAAAGCAAGACAATACGCAAAAATACAGATTAAATGTAATGAACAAGAGGAGTTAAGCGTTTGACATTTCCAAGCATTATCCAGCATTTGACATTTCCAAGCAGAATCTTCCATTGGATACTTGGCTTGAGCCACTCCTTAAGCATTGCTGGCTCGACTTAGGAATGAAAAGAATTATTTGAGCATTACTTAAGCACAAGTCGATGCTTGAGCATCGACTGTAGGTTCGGAATCGACTGTAGGTTCGGTTATGACGCTTTATTTTCAATTGGTATATTTATTATTATTATTATATATTTAACAGGCAGGCAGCTTAACCTGATGCGCTTGAGTCCGTGCTTGCATTAGAGTTTTTGTGGAATAAGTCCAGTTTATTTCTAAAATTATTGGCACTGGTTACTTCACTATGGAGAGCATTCCATTCTTTTACCACTCTCCAGCTGAGGAAATGTTTCTTGGGATTTGAATGGAATGATTAACGCTGGAGTTTCAGATGATGCCCACGCCGATGTGTGTTGGAGTTCATGGCGTAGATAGTCTGCAATCCAGGACGCGATACGATGCAGTCAGGATCTATATGTTTCGATTAAGTTACCCCGTGCACTGCGTTGCTCCAGAGTGGTCAAACCGAGAGCCGACAATATTTTCTCGTATGTTAAATGCTTCAAGTTAAAAGGCAATTTAGTCGCTCTTCGCTGGATCTTCTCAAGAAGATCGATATCCTTCTTAAAGTATGGATTACAGATCTGAAAGGCTTGTTCCAAAATGGGTCATACAATTGAGTTATAGATTCTCAGCATCAGTTCCTCTGTGATATGGTGAAAAGCTCTCCGAATGAGGAACAAAAGAGAGTTTGCTTTCTTTGCCATTGCAGTCACGTTTTCATCCTATTTTAGGTCTTCGGTGACTATTACGTCAAGATCCCTTTGTGATTTCACATCACGAAGGTGGGTGTTTTCCAGAAATAAACGCCTGCTTAGCATTCTTTTTCCTAGATGAAGAACAACACATTTATCCGCATTCAGAGTTAAAAGCCATTCCGATGTCCTAGCTCTGAGTTCGTTGAGGTCATCTAAGTAGTGGATTTACATATATCTTCGTATCGTCTGCGTAAAGACTCATGCTTGATGATAATACTAGCTAGTAGGTCTAACAATTATAGGATGAATAACACTGGCCCCAAAACCGATCACTGCGGGACACCGCTGAGGACATTATATGAGTCCGATAAAGCCGTTTCCACCCATATTTAGTTATTTATTTATTTTGAAGTCACTATCAATTACTATTGTCTTTGCTACATTATATAGACGATAACCAATGGCGAAACATTAACTAAGTGAAGTCTTCGTAGCGTTTTTTTAATTGAAAACGATTATTTTATACAAAATTTAGGTGAACATGTCCTTTTTTTATCAGTAAGCGCCAGTTAGTTTTTATCAGTGAGGACCCGTCCAGTGAATGTTTCTGTAAATGAAACTAAGCAAAAAAACTTAAACTAAAAACCTATTTTGAAAAGGACAAAAACAAATTGCCAAATGTTAGGATTGTTTTGGCATTTGATATGTTTTTTTTATAAACGATTATTTGACACAAAAAACTTAAGCAAAATGATCATTCTGTTAATAATTTATGACGTTGTTATCGAGTTGACGTTGGTGTCGAGAAAAGCATTGAGGAAATGTTAGGATTGTTTTGGCATTTGATATGTTTTTTTTATAAACGATTATTTGACACAAAAAACTTAAGCAAAATGATCATTCTGTTAATAATTTATGACGTTGTTATCGAGTTGACGTTGGTGTCGAGAAAAGCATTGAGCAAATGTTAGGATTGTTTGGGCATTTGATATGTTTTTTTTATAAACGATTATTTGACACAAAAAACTTAAGCAAAATGATCATTCTGTTAATAATTTATGACGTTGTTATCGAGTTGACGTTGGTGTCGAGAAAAGCATTGAGCAAATGTTAGGATTGTTTTGGCATTTGATATGTTTTTTTTATAAACGATTATTTGACACAAAAAACTTAAGCAAAATGATCATTCTGTTAATAATTTATGACGTTGTTATCGAGTTGACGTTGGTGTCGAGAAAAGCATTGAGCAAATGTTAGGATTGTTTTGGAATTTGATATGTTTTTTTTATAAACGATTATTTGACACAAAAAACTTAAGCAAAATGATCATTCTGTTAATAATTTATGACGTTGTTATCGAGTTGACGTTGGTGTCGAGAAAACCATTGAGCAAATGTTAGGATTGTTTTGGCATTTGATATGTTTTTTTTATAAACGATTATTTGACACAAAAAACTTAAGCAAAATGATCATTCTGTTAATAATTTATAACGTTGTTATCGAGTTGACGTTGGTGTCGAGAAAAGCATTGAGCAAATGTTAGGATTGTTTTGGCATTTGATATGTTTTTTTTATAAACGATTATTTGACACAAAAAACTTAAGCAAAATGATCATTCTGTTAATAATTTATGACGTTGTTATCGAGTTGACGTTGGTGTCGAGAAAAGCATTGAGCAAATGTTAGGATTGTTTTGGCATTTGATATGTTTTTTTTATAAACGATTATTTGACACAAAAAACTTAAGCAAAATGATCATTCTGTTAATAATTTATGACGTTGTTATCGAGTTGACGTTGGTGTCGAGAAAAGCATTGAGCAAATGTTAGGATTGTTTTGGCATTTGATATGTTTTTTTTTATAAACGATTATTTGACACAAAAAACTTAAGCAAAATGATCATTCTGTTAATAATTTATGACGTTGTTATCGAGTTGACGTTGGTGTCGAGAAAAGCATTGAGCAAATGTTAGGATTGTTTTGGCATTTGATATGTTTTTTTTATAAACGATTATTTGACACAAAAAACTTAAGCAAAATGATCATTCTGTTAATAATTTATGACGTTGTTATCGAGTTGACGTTGGTGTCGAGAAAAGCATTGAGCAAATGTTAGGATTGTTTGGGCATTTGATATGTTTTTTTTATAAACGATTATTTGACACAAAAAACTTAAGCAAAATGATCATTCTGTTAATAATTTATGACGTTGTTATCGAGTTGACGTTGGTGTCGAGAAAAGCATTGAGCAAATGTTAGGATTGTTTTGGCATTTGATATGTTTTTTTTATAAACGATTATTTGACACAAAAAACTTAAGCAAAATGATCATTCTGTTAATAATTTATGACGTTGTTATCGAGTTGACGTTGGTGTCGAGAAAAGCATTGAGCAAATGTTAGGATTGTTTTGGAATTTGATATGTTTTTTTTATAAACGATTATTTGACACAAAAAACTTAAGCAAAATGATCATTCTGTTAATAATTTATGACGTTGTTATCGAGTTGACGTTGGTGTCGAGAAAACCATTGAGCAAATGTTAGGATTGTTTTGGCATTTGATATGTTTTTTTTATAAACGATTATTTGACACAAAAAACTTAAGCAAAATGATCATTCTGTTAATAATTTATAACGTTGTTATCGAGTTGACGTTGGTGTCGAGAAAAGCATTGAGCAAATGTTAGGATTGTTTTGGCATTTGATATGTTTTTTTTATAAACGATTATTTGACACAAAAAACTTAAGCAAAATGATCATTCTGTTAATAATTTATGACGTTGTTATCGAGTTGACGTTGGTGTCGAGAAAAGCATTGAGCAAATGTTAGGATTGTTTTGGCATTTGATATGTTTTTTTTATAAACGATTATTTGACACAAAAAACTTAAGCAAAATGATCATTCTGTTAATAATTTATGACGTTGTTATCGAGTTGACGTTGGTGTCGAGAAAAGCATTGAGCAAATGTTAGGATTGTTTGGGCATTTGATATGTTTTTTTTATAAACGATTATTTGACACAAAAAACTTAAGCAAAATGATCATTCTGTTAATAATTTATGACGTTGTTATCGAGTTGACGTTGGTGTCGAGAAAAGCATTGAGCAAATGTTAGGATTGTTTTGGCATTTGATATGTTTTTTTTATAAACGATTATTTGACACAAAAAACTTAAGCAAAATGATCATTCTGTTAATAATTTATGACGTTGTTATCGAGTTGACGTTGGTGTCGAGAAAAGCATTGAGCAAATGTTAGGATTGTTTTGGAATTTGATATGTTTTTTTTATAAACGATTATTTGACACAAAAAACTTAAGCAAAATGATCATTCTGTTAATAATTTATGACGTTGTTATCGAGTTGACGTTGGTGTCGAGAAAACCATTGAGCAAATGTTAGGATTGTTTTGGCATTTGATATGTTTTTTTTATAAACGATTATTTGACACAAAAAACTTAAGCAAAATGATCATTCTGTTAATAATTTATAACGTTGTTATCGAGTTGACGTTGGTGTCGAGAAAAGCATTGAGCAAATGTTAGGATTGTTTTGGCATTTGATATGTTTTTTTTATAAACGATTATTTGACACAAAAAACTTAAGCAAAATGATCATTCTGTTAATAATTTATGACGTTGTTATCGAGTTGACGTTGGTGTCGAGAAAAGCATTGAGCAAATGTTAGGATTGTTTTGGCATTTGATATGTTTTTTTTATAAACGATTATTTCACACAAAAAACTTAAGCAAAATGATCATTCTGTTAATAATTTATGACATTGTTATCGAGTTGACGTTGGTGTCGAGAAAAGCATTGAGCAAATGTTAGGATTGTTTTGGCATTTGATATGTTTTTTTTTATAAACGATTATTTGACACAAAAAACTTAAGCAAAATGATCATTCTGTTAATAATTTATGACGTTGTTATCGAGTTGACGTTGGTGTCGAGAAAAGCATTGAGCAAATGTTAGGATTGTTTTGGCATTTGATATGTTTTTTTTATAAACGATTATTTGACACAAAAAACTTAAGCAAAATGATCATTCTGTTAATAATTTATGACGTTGTTATCGAGTTGACGTTGGTGTCGAGAAAAGCATTGAGCAAATGTTAGGATTGTTTTGGCATTTGATATGTTTTTTTTTATAAACGATTATTTGACACAAAAAACTTAAGCAAAATGATCATTCTGTTAATAATTTATGACGTTGTTATCGAGTTGACGTTGGTGTCGAGAAAAGCATTGAGGAAATGTTAGGATTGTTTTGGCATTTGATATGTTTTTTTTATAAACGATTATTTGACACAAAAAACTTAAGCAAAATGATCATTGTGTTAATAATTTATGACGTTGTTATCGAGTTGACGTTGGTGTCGAGAAAAGCATTGAGCAAATGTTAGGATTGTTTTGGCATTTGATATGTTTTTTTTATAAACGATTATTTGACACAAAAAACTTAAGCAAAATGATCATTCTGTTAATAATTTATGACGTCGTTATCGAGTTGACGTTGGTGTCGAGAAAAGCATTGAGCAAATGTTAGGATTGTTTTGGCATTTGATATGTTTTTTTTTATAAACGATTATTTGACACAAAAAACTTAAGCAAAATGATCATTCTGTTAATAATTTATGACGTTGTTATCGAGTTGACGTTGGTGTCGAGAAAAGCATTGAGCAAATGTTAGGATTGTTTTGGCATTTGATATGTTTTTTTTTATAAACGACTATTTGACACAAAAAACTTAAGCAAAATGATCATTCTGTTAATAATTTATGACATTGTTATCGAGTTGACGTTGGTGTCGAGAAAAGCATCTTTTATGTTCCACTTTCAGATATTCACTATTTATCTTCTCAGTAACAAAGGCCTAAATCAAAAAAAACTTGTAAAAACTTTCGACTCAGTTTTTTTTAAGTAATATGAGATAAACAAAAACTGCCTAATACCAATAAACACATTTTGAATGAGGAGTCCAATATATTTTTTTAGTTTATTATATTAAGTTTTAAGTGTAAAAATTACCAACTTGTCTGGCGTTGACCTGTAAAATCTATCCCTAATATACGAATGATACTTAAGATACCTACTTCTGATGCAATTACCAGGAAAACTTACCTTAAATCTCAATTTCCCTACTGGCGGCTTGGCATATGGTATCCCTTTAAAACTGAGAAATTTTCCACCAATTGAAATATCCTTCACTTCTCCTCTGAGTTGCCCTTGTTTCACCGTGACAATCGTAGACATTGTCTGAAAGTTAAATTATATGTCTCACTCACAGAAAATATTACGTTTCGAATACGACGAAAATATTATGTCAAAAACACAACAAATTTAAATTTGTCGTTCTATTTGACAACAGCGGTGTCGTTCTATAAAAGCAGTGTAATCTTATCGCATTTCACGTTGCCAGAATATTCAGAATCTCGTTTCGTCAAACATAATATTATATTTTTAATGTTGTAAAGGTTGTATAATAAAAAATAAAAAAATACAAACGGAGCTGCCATGGAATTCACCGACCGAAGTCGGGCCAATCATATAGTGTTATTACACTTCTTGGGGGTGAGCAGTGGATTCCGGACTAACGACCGGCTGTGGTAGGTTTAGGACAGCTGTCTTGCCACATGTGAGCGTTCACCTTACCACCCATTTATTCCCCTTCGAAGCCATAGAATTTGAGATGCGGAAATGGCGGTTTTAGAAAATTTAATAATAATAACAGTTGAAAAACGAATTGACGACATTAGGATACTCTGATATTTGCTTAGCGTACGTATATACATGGTTTTCAATGAACGGAACTTGCATATCTATCGATAATCTATAACCAACTTTCTTCTTGATATCACAGTAGACTTGCTGGCTTTGCGTTACAATCTAGATCATAAGTAATAGCAAGCCGAATTTCAAAATCAGGTAATATTTTCCAAATATTTGTTGTGAAATTGGAGTTTGCTGTTTTCATTTGGACCACAACCTGACCAATACACACTTTTATATAAAGTTCCATAAGGTTAATATAAAAACAATTACAGTGGCGTACTTGGCAGCTAAATATTCAGCGCATGTCTGGTTAAATTGCGCCTACCCCAACGAGCATTGAATCCGGTGGGATGGGGGGGGGGGGGGGGGGAGCGCACAGTGAAAAATATGCGAATTCACAATTATGCGAATATGCGTAAAAAAATATCATTTATTAAATGATTTAGAAGGTTGATAACAAGTTATTAATTTATAGACAAATTCCTAAATATGTCGAAGACTATAGCGGTTGTTTGACATTATAAATAAAATAAAAACGTATACCGCGTGTTTTTAGCACCCGACGATGTTGCAACCGCCGTCGTCCAGAGTGGTCTGAAGTGCTGACAATCATTATTTTGGCGTCACGTCAACCGCTGTTCTGCGGGTAGGTGGCAAACTGTGGCTATTACATCGCAGATTAAACCGGTGGTGGGGCGGCGCGGCGTTTCGGCGCGCGGATTTTGAAAATTCACCGAGCATACACTACTCACTATATCACTATATCGCCGAACGTCCTGGCACTCGGCGATGGGCATTGAAAACATTTTTAAAAGAGGATTTCACGTAGTAGAGAATTTGGAACCGTCGTATTTATTTCGATTCGGTTACTAAGTTCGGGGTTATTGTTATTTCAGTGGCTTCCCGCTTTTCAAAATTCGTGCACGCCGAACCTTTCGCCCTATCACCGTTATAATCTACGAAGTAACAACCGCAGTTTTCCGCTTACTCACAGAACGACGGATGACACATCAGCACTTCAGTCTACCCTGGACAACGGCGGACGCAACATTGCCGAAAGATCGGGTGCTACAAATTTCAAGCAGTAAATTCATTTGTATCTCATAATATAATCAAACAACCGCGATAGTATTCGAATTCATATTTGGGAATCTGTCTATAAATTAATAACTTATTATACCCCTTTCTACAATAATTCTCCAGTGATTTTCACTGTGAACCACTATAAAAATCGTTTTCCTCATTCCCCACGGATTAATAAGGAAATATTCTTAGTAATTTGTTGGGTGGGCTTATAAAGCGCTTATTAGCACCTTATAATTAAACGCGGTGAAGTGGACGAGAAGTGCTTGTACGGCCCAAGTTGAGAGCACACTTCCATTACATACATAATATATCGCATAAAGATAGTAAAGCCGCACTTTATCGAACTCTCGCCCGTATGCGATGTAAAACAATCACCGTTAACTTTGAAAACTTTGCTAGTAGTCGCGCTGAACAAGTTTGGGCGGATCTCGATCCGAACCCACAGAGAAAACCGCACAAACGAGAGCAAAACTTGATCGTGTTATTGGTTTTGGGAGAACTGAATACCGCTCACCCGCTTTGTAAATATACTTATACACTCTTATACATATATACACACATATATATATATATATATATATATATATATATATATATATATATATATATATATATATATATATATATATATATATATATATATATATATATATATATATATATATATATATATATATATATATATATATATATATATATATATATATATATATATATATATATATATATATATATATATATATATATATATATATATATATATATATATATATATATATATATATATATATATATATATATATATATATATATATATATATATATATATATATATATATATATATATATATATATATATATATACATATATATATATATATATATATATATATATATATATATATATATATAATAATATATAATAATAATAATAATAATAATAAAACTATTTATTCTTAAGAAAAGGCGAGCTTATTGCCTGCAGGCAATATTTTAGAGCTAACCTATACTATTGTAAGAACATTATTTGCGAGTAGACTACATAACTTAACCTATATAAAGAGTATGACAAATAAAATAGAGGAGGATAGAAAGAAGTATATACTTTACTCTTTGTGGGCACAGATTTGCCTCATAAAAATAATCTAACACCTATAAGGACGCTAAAGTTTTAAAAGGAGGGGGATGGGAGGGGAAAGGGAATTTATCTGGAGGATTTCAAATGCTCTCTGAGTCTGTTTTTAAAAGTTGTTATGCTTGGCGCGGTTCTCACATTTTTCGGCGCGGTTCTCTTATATATATATATATATATATATATATATATATATATATATATATATATATATATATATATATATATATATATATATATATATATATATATATATATATATATATATATATATATATATATATATATATATATATATATATATATATATATATATATATATATATATATATATATATATATATATATATATATATATATATATATATATAAAATTTTTTATTTTTTCGCCTAATTCGTCTCAATTGAAGGCATTTTGTGTTGCATAAGGATAAGCCCTATTTATGAGATATATGGATGAATAGTGATCGTTTGTCGACTGCAAAAGGACCTTTAAACTTACATTGCACCGTCGAAAGTCGTGCACATCCGTAAGTATATCTCATTCAAACATAAGCATTTCCCAATACACTACTCACTATATCACTATATCGCCGAACGTCCTGGCACTCGGCGATGGGCATTGAAAACATTTTAAAAAGAGGATTTCACGTAGTAGAGAATTTGGAACCGTCGTATTTATTTCGATTCGGTTACTATGTTCGGGGTTATTGTTATTTCAGTGGCTTCCCGCTTTTCAAAATTCGTGCACGCCGAACCTTTCGCCCTATCACCGTTATAATCTACGAAGTAACAACCGCAGTTTTCCGCTTACTCACAGAACGACGGATGACACATCAGCACTTCAGTCTACCCTGGACAACGGCGGACGCAACACTGCCGAAAGATCGGGTGCTACAAATTTCAAGCAGTAAATTCATTTGTATCTCATAATATAATCAAACAACCGCGATAGTATTCGAATTCATATTTGGGAATCTGTCTATAAATTAATAACTTATTATACCCCTTTCTACAATAATTCTCCAGTGATTTTCACTGTGAACCACTATAAAAATCGTTTTCCTCATTCCCCACGGATTAATAAGGAAATATTCTTAGTAATTCGTTGGGTGGGCTTATAAAGCGCTTATTAGCACCTTATAATTAAACGCGGTGAAGTGGACGAGAAGTGCTTGTACGGCCCAAGTTGAGAGCACACTTCCATTACATACATAATATATCGCATAAAGATAGTAAAGCCGCACTTTATCGAACTCTCGCCCGTATGCGATGTAAAACAATCACCGTTAACTTTGAAAACTTTGCTAGTAGTCGCGCTGAACAAGTTTGGGCGGATCTCGATCCGAACCCACAGAGAAAACCGCACAAACGAGAGCAAAACTTGATCGTGTTATTGGTTTTGGGAGAACTGAATACCGCTCACCCGCTTTGTAAATATACTTATACACTCTTATACATATATACACACATATATATATATATATATATATATATATATATATATATATATATATATATATATATATATATATATATATATATATATATATATATATATATATATATATATATATATATATATATATATATATATATATATATATATATATATATATATATATATATATATATATATATATATATATATAATAATAATAATAATAAAACTCTTTATTCTTAAGAAAAGGCGAGCTTATTGCCTGCAGGCAATATTTTAGAGCTAACCTATACTATTGTAAGAACATTATTTGCGAGTAGACTACATAACTTAACCTATATAAAGAGTATGACAAATAAAATAGAGGAGGATAGAAAGAAGTATATACTTTACTCTTTGTGGGCACAGATTTGCCTCATAAAAATAATCTAACACCTATAAGGACGCTAAAGTTTTAAAAGGAGGGGGATGGGAGGGGAAAGGGAATTTATCTGGAGGATTTCAAATGCTCTCTGAGTCTGTTTTTAAAAGTTGTTATGCTTGGCGCGGTTCTCACATTTTTCGGCGCGGTTCTCTCATATATATATATATATATATATATATATATATATATATATATATATATATATATATATATATATATATATATATATATATATATATATATATTTAATTTTTTATTTTTTCGCCTAATTCGTCTCAATTGAAGGCATTTTGTGTTGCATAAGGATAAGCCCTATTTATGAGATATATGGATGAATAGTGATCGTTTGTCGACTGCAAAAGGACCTTTAAACTTACATTGCACCGTCGAAAGTCGTGCACATCCGTAAGTATATCTCATTCAAACATAAGCATTTCCCAATACAAGCTGGGATTTCCTTCGCTACTTTTTAAGTATATATATATATATATATATATATATATATATATATATATATATATATATATATATATATATATATATATATATATATATATATATATATATATATATATATATATATATATATATATATATATATATATATATATATATATATATATATATATATATATATATTTATATATATATATATATATATATATTGTTATATTTCATAAGGTTTGTAAAGAAATCCGTTTATAGGATCATGTTTTTATTTAAAATAAAATTAGTAAAAGCTACTTAAAAAGTAGCGAAGGAAATCCCAGGTTGTATTGGGAAATGCTTATGTTTGAATGAGATATACTTACGGATGTGCACGACTTTCGACAGGTGCAATGTAAGTTTAAAGGTCCTTTTGCAGTCGACTAACGATCACTATTCATCCATATATCTCATAAATAGGGCTTATCCTTATGCAACACAAAATGCCTTCAAATGAGACGAATTAAGCGAAAAAATTAAAAATTAAACTATTCATCATTTCGGCAAGGCCGTTTTATAAATGAAAGTGACATTACGAAATAATTCAAATTTCGAATGCCACTAACATTTAAAATATGATACAATTGGCTGAGTTTGTTATCAACGAGCCATTAAATCGAATTAAAAATAAATAAAAAAACTCCATATGCTCAATGAAATGAAAGAAGAAACTTAAATCTTTATTTCTGGCAGAGAAGTTTATAAAAAAGATTGTATAATGTTATCAAAATAGGGTAAACCTTAATATTTCGTAATGTCACTTTCATTTATAAAACGGCCTTGCCGAAATGATGAATAGTTTAATTTTTAATTTTTTCGCTTAATTCGTCTCATTTGAAGGCATTTTGTGTTGCATAAGGATAAGCCCTATTTATGAGATATATGGATGAATAGTGATCGTTAGTCGACTGCAAAAGGACCTTTAAACTTACATTGCACCTGTCGAAAGTCGTGCACATCCGTAAGTATATCTCATTCAAACATAAGCATTTCCCAATACAACCTGGGATTTCCTTCGCTACTTTTTAAGTAGCTTTTACTAATTTTATTTTAAATAAAAACATGATCCTATAAACGCCGAAAAATATATCGCCCTGTCCGATTTCTACGTTGCGCAAAATAATCAGTATGATTATAGTAATAAGAAACATTTCAGATTTATACATTTAATTATAAATTGGACCTAGTTATTAACATGACGTAATATAACATGACGTAAGTAATATAAAACAGTAATTTTCTGTATTAAATAACTGGAGGAGTCTGTGAACGATAAAGGGGAGAGCAGGTAGGCTTCGAACACGGGGAGCATTCGTACAGTGGAGAAATCTACGCTATAAATTGACGTGTTCGCGTTTGTGTGCGATCTACTCTTTCCTAAGCAGCGGGGCTGGATGCTGACCTGTTGTAAACCCCTCTTGAAACGACCATTTGGCCACCCGATCCTGGGTGAACGACGGGCAAAAGACGCCATGGTCCCTGATAAATTCATACCGAATTACCGCTGAACTAATAACAGGTAGAGGCCGCTTAAGCGACTTCGGACCCGTAATTAGTCGGGAGGACGGAGAAATCCGGCCATAACTGGTAGGTCAGGGCGCGAAGTCGGCCCGCTGGGTTCTCTTCCCAGTGCCTCGCGGTAAGGCGTTGGCCTCTGGCATGGGCATGTTGGCGTAGCTAGACAGTGGACTCTTTCGTCCTTAAGTCTCTACGTTCACTCCAGGATCGATATCGTTATACCTATCTAGGGTGACTTTTCGCCTTTTGTAGGTTACCACGACTCACCAATATAACTCCTAGCGATGGATATATTTTTTGCAGTCCTAAGTTCAAATCTAAGTCTTCTTTTCTACGTCCACCAATAATTATTTAAACGTTATAATGTCATTATCAGTCATATTATGTCAGTATACATTATCTTCTATAAAAAAATATTAATAATAATTTATCATTTAGTGATTACCGTGATAAAAGTTAAAGGAACTGATATCGTAATCTGCGTAGTAACGGGCGTTTGTGTGTGGCCACATGCCCGAAATCATATTCGAATAATAATGTTATAAAATAATCTGTCAAATAAAGTCAATTTTATGGATATTAAAAACATTTACTGTGTTTTCTTTCATTTTAAAAGTTGTCCGCCTCCCACCCAAAAAAAAAACACCCAAATGCTTACATGGATTTATAAAGAAACTTGTCCACGTGAGCTTTGTTCTCTCGTAGAGGTGAGTTCTTGTTGAATATATACGAAGTCTGGAAAGGAGTCTGGGAACAGCAATGTTTCCTATAGAGCGGGGGTGGTTGTTAACCTTATGGCAACTGCTCTTGAAACGACCATCCGGCCACCCGATTCCCGATAGATTCGGTTGTCACCGCATCACCGCTTCATAAGGGAGAGGTCTGCGCAAGCGACCTCGATCCTGTAACCAGTCAGGAGGTCGGAGGTATCCTGAAGGTTAATTCCAGACGGAGATATCCTTCCAAACTGGTAGTCAGGGGAGAGGCTGCCCGCTGCGTACCTTTCCCGGTGCCTCGCCGTAAAGCGTTGGCCTCTGACGGGCAGGTGGCGTAGCTAGACTGTGTATTGTTTTTCGTCTTAAGTCTTCTGCGCTATCCTCGCGGGAGACAAAACGATAAATTTCGTTAAAACTTCTTGAGGTGACGAGTTCGCCCGTCGTAGTTGACAACTCTGTTGTTAAATATATACATTCATTCGATATCAGTACAGCTATAGCGTCCCAAAAGTACGTTGTAGGTCTTGTTCAAATACCCTCGCTGTCTGCGTTCCTCCAAATTGTAAGTTCTAGGATTCGTAGCGTCTCCACGTAACTCGACTGCCTTAGAGATTGCAGTAGCTTTGTGAAGCGTCTCTGCTCTCTGACAAGGGACTCCACATTCTAGTAGCAGTCGAACATAGAACTTATAAACCTTAAGCATCAAGTCTGTACTGAGGTTATGAAAGGCTTTTTAATCAGGTTTGACTTTTTAATCAAAGCTGTCCAGTTTTAGATTTGATTATATTAAAATTACAAGATAATTTTGTTTGTGCATTCACCGACTTGAGTTGAACATCATCTATGTGGTGCTGCAACCTTGAATTATTTTTTCCTATTTAAATCACAGTACACTTGACTTTTTTTAAATGCCATGATCCGATGCTTTGTCCACTCGGACATTCGGGATATTTCAAAAAGCTGCTTCGTAAATTATTTGGAGAATCGACATCAGTGAACGATGGTACATTACCGCCTCTTACGCCGAAGACATGACCTGCTACAGGAGTTCCATATTTACAGGCTGCTAAAATAAAACTCGTAAAATTTAAGTGCTACCTCTTGGGAAATTACAGACTTGCGGATGCGCTTCCACCAGTCTTCCGCATTAACTATTAACAGGGCTGCAAAATGTCGGATGCCTCCGCACGCCAAGCTCTAATTTCTCAACCGGGTGAATATAGGCGTAGTTGCGGCGTTTAAAAGAGAAACGAGATATTCGTAGCAGAACCACCTACTTATAAGTAGAAATAGATAAAATATATGCAATATCATGAGCCAACCGCCGTCTGTGGTCAATGTATAGGTATTCCTTTCAAAGACCATGCTTTCTCATGAAAAAAATATATTTTTATACACTTGAAGGTTTTTAGTTAATAAGAGATTAGAGGTGCGATTAAAATATTTATTACATATTTATTACAAGACTGCCTAACCTTCAGGGTTCATCTATGTATATTTTCCGTTTCTTTATTCCACCATAACTTCTAAACGCTTGATCCGAATTAGAAGTGTGTGGTAATTTTAAAATCGTGTTATCTACCCGAGTGTCATTCGGTACATAAACTGTCCAAATAAAAAGAAAATAGTTGTCTAAATGTCCAAATGTCCAAATGGTAGATAAATATATCGTGTTCAGTGTCAAATGAATGGTCTGATTGAGTACATTCCGGAAATATACATGTATCTATATGGATAAATACATAAACCACAAATGTTTCATTAAAAAAACGATAAAAAATATGTGTAAATACAATAATAATTGTAATTGTAAGAACCAAAAAAAAATATAATAATACAATAGTTCGCTTTCTGTAACGGCAGTCGTGTTTTTTATTCTTTTCATAACCATTTACACGTTTTTGTAATTGTTTTCACTTGAAGTAGTACTTATTAGAGGTAGTTAAATCTTTTATTTTTAAATATTTGAATGATTCAAGTTTGGAGGTGAGTAAAAAGTCACACAGGGTCATATCTAGTGAATACGGGCACTTGGTCGAAGAGTTTTTGGCCAACCATTCATGTACGATTTGGTTTTACTTTGATCAGATATTGGCAGTATCAAATATTATCATCTTTTTTAGCGATATTCCAAATCTATAACCTCAAAATCCGACTGAGATTTAAAATTACTCTTTAAAGTGTCTTTAATAGCTCATTTACAGTCTCGCGCGACTGGCGAGGTGAGGCGAGGCGCGAGACTCGACACGAGACGAGTCTGTGAATAAGCAGTCGCTACTCGCCTCGCGTCTCGTCTCGTCACTCGCAGCGCTCGCGTCGGGAGCGGTTTTTCGGGCACGAGTCAAAGTACCTCGCGACAAACGCGAGCGTGCTGTTTACTCGTACATTCGCGCTCTCGCTTCATTCGGATTTCAACGATGCGCCGCGCAGGTTGTGTGTTTTTACCGAAATTGCGTATACTGGATTGGTCGCAAGAAGCAACATTTCGGTTTCTAGTTATTCCAAAAGGAACCGATAATTTGGGATCCGAAACAAATGTTGACTAGCTAAATGGGCCAGAAAAAATATAAATATGGCATTTTTATTACTTGAATCATAGAACATACATTAGCCGTATATTAGTAGCGTAATAGTAAAAGCTCAGTAAGCAAAGACTTCTTGCCACTAATAACTCGACGTCCTCCATAGTTGCTAGCTCAAAGACAACTGAACGCACTACGAGAGTGTAAATAGAAACGCATTTCCATCGATCACGCGAGGTGCGAGGCGAGACACGAGACGAAGCACGAGGCGAGGTACGAAGCGAGAGTGCAAGGGGTCCGGTACACTGGTCCGACGTAGGCAACGTACGCTACGCATTATTACATCTCGCCCTTGTATTTAAATGAAAGCAGACACACTTATCCTACGAAACGTCGCGTGGGATAAGTGTGTCTGCTTCCATCTAAATTCAAGGGCCAGATGTCATCATACGTTGCGTACGTAGGCCCAGTGTGTCAGACCCCTTGATCTAGCATAAAGGTCACACGATGACGAATATCGCTCGTCGTACTAACTTTCTGAACGCACCCGAGGGCAAGATCACTTTATCGTTAACAGTTCACCATCCTACTACTATTATAAACGCGAAAGTTTGTAAGAATGTATGTATGGATGTTTGTTACTCTTTCACGCAAAAATACGCATTAGAATAACACGCATTAGAATAACTCTTCACGCATTAGAATAACACATAGGCTATAATGTATAAAGATATAGTGTGAATTATCCAAAATATAACGATAAGTGTCAAGTAAGTAGAAAAAAAAACTGCCATCTGCGAGCTATACTGGCGTGCGCCGCAAAAACCGTTGAAGTTACACGTATATAATGTATAATGGAAATGTTTATCTTAAATAGTCCTACAAAAAATCCCGCGACAGCATATATCTATATTTTATGTGTAAGCCATTATCACCAAAATAGTGAACCATGATTTTCATGATTTTTAATTTGTTGGATTTGTCTCCATCCTGAATAGCAGAATAATATAAAAACATTGAAAATTTGTCGAAAATACAACATACTTTATCATCATTATCACAATTTTCCATCACCACGCGGGTGAAACCACGGGGCGCAGCTAGTAGATTAATAAATTAGATCAAGTTTAACGGGGTTCGGTTGAGTTGTACATAGGGCGTTTTAGCCGTAGTCGAATTAGAGTAGCTTTGTTTCACTGCCGTCTCATCTTTCTACTTTAAAAGCTTTCCCTGTTCGTCGCGGGAGATATTGGGATCCGGAAAACAACTTACGTCACCGTCGTGCCGCGCCACTTGTTTGCACAGTTGATGGATTTCGCGGAGACTTCCGTAAAATGGTAACCCCGTGGGCGGAAGTGGATACTCGCCGACGCGGGGAGTATTGCGAATGGACCAATTTCCTTGCACGAATATTCTTTCAATCTGACTATTTTAGGAAAACAATGATAGTTGAGTATATTACCAGCTAATGTATTAGTTGTTTATGGAATGACAGTTCAATATTTTGCGACTCTCGAATTCCGAATTTGTGTCCAACATAAATATAACGGCTACTCGTCCCTCCTTTCCGCAAAAAAAATATAGAAAAAGCAAAATGAAGTGGTTACTCCCTCATTTATCCAATGAAACTCTAAATATAAAAAATACATAAAAAATGTGAAGAAATAAAAAGAATTAAAAATAGCTTTAAAATAAGTGAAAATGAAACATGCTTGTGAAAGATACGAATAAGATACATACACGTATACTACATTAGCATTAGGTACGTCTTTTTATGGTAACATTATCAAGAGGGTGGCTTTCTGTGCCGACTGATCTTTACTAATGGGGCTGCAGTACTCGTACGTATATATAAATTATAATATGATCAAAATGGCCTCAGAAGTTGCACCGAATGTCACCCTATAATAATCTCCAGCAGGTAAGCCTATGGCATAGCTGAATTTTATTCAAAATCTGTAATTGAAAAATGGTTAAATAAATTTTTAAAAATTGTCTCTCGACTGCCGTTACAAAAAGTGAAGTATTGTATTTATAAATACTGTTATTACGGTTTTTTAATAAAATCTTTGTGGTTTAAGTATTAATCCATATAGATACATATATATTTCCGGAACATACGCAATTAGACCTTTCATTTGACACTAAACACGATATATTTATGTTAATTTATTGACATTTATACATTTGGATATTTAGACAACTACTTACTTGATAGTTGGACAGCTACCCTATGTTTTGTATATGTGAGACATAACGATTCTAACAATACCACATACATCTCAATCGGTTAAATCGTTTAGAAGTTATGGTGGAATAAAGAAACGGAAAACATACATAGATGAATCCTGAACACATTACACTCCTTTTTTGTTAGGCAGTCGTGTAAAAACTAGATAGGTATTCATCATGAAAAGTAAGTAAGTAAGTAATTTGAAAGCTAATATATAGCCACAAGCTCGATCACAAAACAACTGTTGTATATTACATTACATTACATTACATTTTCGTCGTGTCCAACTGACGGCTAAAGACCGCTCTTGGACGTGTCAAAATAATTGGGTTAGGTAGTAAGTTTCGTTACTACTCTTTACTGAACATACATAGGTAGTCAACAATTAACTACTAGATTGTCAAACTATAAATATAAATAATCAAAATAGAAGCCTAATATTTGAAGTAGTTAGTAATTAGAAAAGATACCTAGTAAAATAATTTATCGTAATATTCAAATTGTCAGTAAAATGTTAAATAATCAAATTCAAATTCAAATTCAAAATTCTTTATTTATCTATAATATTACATGTATTTTTAGAATTCAAAGCCATCCTAACTAGGCCTCGCCTGTACTAAGGTAGGCTTAATATAAAAAAAAGGTATAGTGGTTTTCGTAACTAGCTGTAATACATCTTTGTATATTATTATGGTACATTAAATCTATGTTATGCATTTTAAACTAAATGTACAGATATAAGACCATATAAAATAATTAGACAATAAGGCTCTACTTTTTTAAGTAATTTAAATGGGCACAATATTTGAAAAATCATGGCCCTCAAATTCGGCCAGATTATAGAAAGGGTGGCCTATCAGCATATATGTTTATGTTTATCAAATATATGCTTGACACATTTCAGATTATGCCAATAAGATGCTGAATTACAGTATTTTGCTGAAGTTTTCTATTTAACTTTAAGAAGGCCATTTGATCGCGATACAAAAAAGTACCCTTTATTGTTGAAATCTGCTTGAACTATTGCTGAACTAAGCGCTGTTGAAACAACAGAAAATTTGGTGCTGTTAGGCAGGATTCTTTATATGCTGCTAAAACAAATTATTGATAATACATACATTGACTTATACATACAGTTGCATGATTAAGTTAGTATTATTTTAACCGACTTCAAAAAAATAAGGTGGTTATCAATTCGGCTGTATCTTTTTTTTAATGTTTGCTTCCTCAGAACTCTGCCATTTATAAAGAGATTTGGAAATTCTTATTTTATTTGAAAGGATATATGTACTTACAGATTATCAAAATCATGTTCTCATGATAGGATCCATGAGGAATTAAGGGAACTCCTAAAAAATTATAATTAAAATTTTAAATTTACATATTGGTTCAATCCGATGTAATTTTTTATGGTAAGCATGGCCTGATTCTACACCCTAGGTTGGCTTCCGACGAGTGGAGTCCTCAACGGTCAACAGTTTCAGACACGAAGTTTTGTATACTCATTCAGTTATGATATCCCGTTCTAAGTTTCACCATGACGTGGCTGCTGCAGCCAGGGTTGGCTCCCGACGAGGGGACTCCTCAACGGTCAACATCACAGACACGAAATTTTGTATATGCATTCAATTACGACAGGTCGTTCTAAGTTTCACCAAGACAGGAGTGCGGCACCCAGGGTTGGCTTCCAACAAGGGAACTCCTCAACGGTCAACAGCACAGACACAAAATTTTGTATACGCGTTCAATTATGATAGCCCGTTCTAAGAATCACCATGACGTGGCTGCTGCACTTATTAACAAAAATGGAGTCGGTTTATTTTTGGTAAAATTTTGTCTATTATTGTGTACACAATTAGCTTAAAAATGAATGAACCACTACTCCCCTTCTGACGCCTACTTTCTTTCGAGTCTGACTGATTTTGCATTAGCCAAGTACATAACCTGTTTGCTATCGTTCACTATTGATATTGTATAAGCAGGGGTGGCAATTCCTCGGCGATAAACATGAATACACAAACGAGATCCTCCGCGGGTGTCGCGTCGACCGCGTAGAAAATACGGACGATTGCTAAGTGTTGCAGCTTATCGTAAAACACGCGGCTGCTTTTGACGGGTGGGCTGAGGAAAAAAGCGGCTTTGAAGCGGTCCCCTGAAAGCTACTAACACCACTCAGGCCGCCATTCAAGTGATATTCAGGCGCGTCTACGATGCCGAGTGCCCCGACCTCCTTCTTTTCTCGTCTCTTCTTCTACGCGACCGACCGACGGTTGTTCCTCTCGAAGCGGGCATCGAATGCAAATGAGCCGAAAGGCGACGCGCTAAAAGCGCCACTATAGAGGCTATATCGCCTATCGACTGCACTACGATAGAACTTTTAAATGGATGTTCATGTTTATTAAAACATATTATATGCCCGGTATGTAGGTCACAGGTAAGCGGATTCTGTCCTAACCACAATTTTTTAAAAGGATGTTCCTGTTTAATATCCTGGATGTTTTCTACTCCTAATTTTAAGCATTTAATAGTTTTTAAGGTAGTTGTTGCATGTTTTTTCTTTTGTGATCAAATAATTATTTTATTAGGACAATTTTATTTTTTATTTTTTGTTACAAAAATATTTTGTTTTTGTAATAATCACAGTATTGAACAAGCACGCACAAAATTAAACGTTCACCTTAGAACAGGTCCCGGCCTAGTTAGGTGGCGTTGTCACTGGACTTTGCAATGTATTCATTTTCTGTTATTTATTCAATGTTTAAAATATTTCTGTGCATAGTTCCTAAGATAAAATTGCTTTAAATTATTTTTGAATTACTTAAATAAATAAAAATAAATAAATAAATAACACAATCTATGCCTAGTATGTAGGTCACTGGTTACCGGATTCTATCTTGTCCCTAAATGTTTAAATTGATGTCCCTGTTTATTAACGCATTCTATGCCCTGTATGTAAGTCACCGGTGACCAGATTCTGCCTTACCTCTAAACTTTAAAATGAATGTCCCTGTTTATGAACACATTCTATACCCAGTAAGTAGGTCGCCGGTGTTCTAATTCGGTCCTACCCTAAACTTTTAAATGATTTTTTTTGTTTATTAACACATTTTATGCCCAGTATGTAGGTTGGATTGCCCACCGGTGACCGGATTCTGTCAGAACCGTAAACTTTTAAATGGATGTTCCTGTTTATTAACACTTTCTATGACCGGCACGTAGGTCACCGGTGACCGGAATGTATTCTATCCCTAAACTTTTGAATGTATGTTTCTGTTTAATAAGACATTCTATGCCCGGTATGTAGGTCACGGGTGACCGGATTCTGTAATATCCCTAAACTTTTACATGGATGTTCCTGTTTATTGCTACATTATATGTCCGGTATGTAGGTCACCGGTGACCGGATTCTATTTTAACCATAAACTTTTAAATGGATGTCCCTATTTATTAGGACATTATATGCCCGGTATGCAGGTAACCGGTGACCAGATTCTGTCTTAACCCTAAACATATAAATGGATATTCCTGTTTATTAACACATTCTATGCCCAGTATGTAGGTCACCGGTGACCGGATTCTGCGTTAATCCTAAACTTTTAAATGGATGTCTCTGTTTATTAACACTTTGTATGTCCAGAATGCGGTGACTGGATTGTGTATAAACCAATTTTTTTTTAATGGATGTCCCTGTTGATTAATACATTCTATAAACAGAATCCGGTAACCGGTGACCGGAGTTTTTAGTAAATGCCTAAGTAAAAAAACAATAAATTAAAATAGTTTGACCTTAAAATATAACTCTTAGTACTTACTCGAAACTCATATTTTACCTGAAATTAACTCTTTAGATAAGCTATATCTTTTAAGGATCCGATCGAAATTATTAAACAGCTAGAAAAAACTATCTTTAACGCATAAGAAGCTGCAGGTAGAAGCTAGTTATCCATAAAGATACATGTTTGTTTTTGGGATGTACTCAATCAGACCTTTTATTTAGCACTAAACACGATATATTTATGTTAATTTATTGACATTTGGACATTTAGACAACTAGACACATACATACTTGATATGTGGACAGTTAAGGTACCCTATGACTCGGGATGACATAACGATTTTAACGATATCACATGCTTCTAAAGCGGTTCAAGCGCTTGGAAGATATGATGGAATAAAGAAACGGAAAACATACATGCATGAACCCTGAACACATTACACTCATTTTTGTTAGGCAGTCGTGTAAAAACAAGATAAAATGAGGTAATCATAATAAACTTAGGTTAGTATTAAGATATTGCCATGAGGCAATAAGCTTACATTGTTGTATTTTAATTTCAAGGCCAAATAAAGAGATTAATATTATTATGATAATTATTATTCTTATAAAACTAGGGCTAGGTAATCAGAACGGCGCGCGCAGAGACTCTTTAGTTCGGTCTTGCTACTCCGGCCTCGGGTGAGCTCGTGGAGTTTTAGATTGTGATATTTTTACTTTTTGATAGTAAATATAAAAAATTAAAAATACAGTTCATTTCGACACAATGTGTAGGTAGTTCGTTTACCTAAAACTGAAAATCAAATAATTCTCTTACCAATTATCGCATTAGAATTGCCTCGTATGTAATTCTTCATAAATGCATTAATTCTTACTTTGCGCTTCAAGTCACTACATTTTTTTCCATTACAGTGGACCTCAAGCTAGAAGTTCACGAGGAGTACCGACCTAATATAAAACCGTTTTTAATTTACATACATATTCATAATTATTAAAATGCTATCGGCCACGGGCCAATAACGTGTTTAACCATAGAGAGAGAGACTTATAATTCTATTTTTTTGTTAAATCATAACTATAAAAGTGACATATTTTTTCCTTTTTCTCATGTTAAGCCCGTTATACTCTATAATCTATCGTGAAGAAGAGTTTGAGGATATTACGCATCAGGCTTATTGATAGCTGCTAGTTGCAGCTCCGTTGATCTCATAAACTTTATGAAATTGAATAGGTCGTGCCTCTTTTGTAACGTCTTGGTCTTTGCACAATCGGATTGTAATATACCGATTTTGTACGTCTTCCTTCTTTTCTGATATTTTTGTTCAAAATTCAGCATCATAGCTTTACTACAACATATTACCACAGCATTGTATAGTTTATTGTTTTATTATTTTTGATCTTACATCTATATATTAATTTTAAATGTGTTTCTCCTGTAACCGCCATATTGAGAGAACGGCTAGGTGTAAAAATTTGGTTGAGATGTCTAAAAAAGCTATCGGTCTGTAGATGTGTCATCAAAAGAGAAAAATAAAATAATTAAACGTGTTTTGCCTGTAATTGCCAAATTAGAGGACAGTTACGTGTAAAAGTTTGAAGGTGTCTAAAAAAACTCTCGGTGTGTAGATATGTCATCAAAGTGAGATGGAGGAAGAGAGAGGGAGGCCTGGGGGAGTTGGAAAGGTGGTTAGGAAGAGGGGGAGTTGGGGGGGGAGAAGGGGAGAGAGTGTGTGAGAGAGAGGGAGGGTTGAAGGGAAGTTTGGAGGAGGGGGCGAAGAGGGTCGGAGAGGGGGGGGATTGGTGGTTTGAATGGGGGTTGGGGGCGTTAGGGGGTTTGAGGGGATTGGGGGTTTAGGGTGTTTAGCGCGCGAGGAGGATTTTCTGCCTGCCGCGAAAGTCTAGCGGTGATACAACCGTTTTTTTTACTCAATATAGTTAAAAACAAATTTCACCGCTATCTAGCGTATAGTTGCTAAAGTAAGCTGAATTGTCGCGAAACTTTTTGGTTACTTTCTGTCACACGTCACATCACGTACGCGTCGATCTTCGATTGTTGCTGACCGTTTTCTCCAAGACCTTGGTGACATTGATGATTGTAGATCAAAATGAGCATGGCACCGCAACGTAATCGAATTAATCCAAAGAAATATTATTTGTACATAAATAAGAAGTATGTTTCCGTTTATTCTTGAAACATTACTGTCAATAAAGTGACCGTCGATTTCGACGGGTTTCAGCTAGTTGTTATTATTTTGACAATGAAATTTACTTGTTATGATTAGTTATAAATTTACTTGTTATTACATTTAATTATATGTTACTTACCATATAATAAATATTGTAGACTGTTTTATATTTTTCCTATGACCTTTTCTTTCTTTTCTTTCTTATAACATTTATTTTAGTTTTAAGTTTATTCTATTTGGCGGAATGTTATGTACAATTTAATGCTGATTTTATAATAGAATAGCGATTTGTTTTTTTTTAGCACCAAATTTAAAGGCAATTCAGTATTAGGAGCATTTACTCGAACTAGCCACTTGAACGTCCCTGTTAAGTTATAGCATCAAATAAGCATAAGGTAAGGTTTGCCATTCGGTTCCTGTTATTTTTGTAAGCAAAATCAATGTTTTTATAGTAATAATTTCCAAAATAAATAAATTAATGAATTAATTAATACGAGGATGGCCCATTCGCGCCCGACACATTGCAATCGTCCGGCGCAGTATAAATGAGGCGAGGGAGGATGTAAAGCGTACCCGATTGCAATATAAATTTCAGTATGGCTAAGAGAGTCGCGTATTGTAATTTCGGTATTTAAATGTAGTTAAAGTTTATTTATTTCACAATTTATTAAGAATATAACGCGTTATGCATACTATAACAACATTTACCTCGTCAACATACGTCAACAAGCATTACCTCGCCCATACGTCAATATAGAGATATGTTAACAACATGGCCGATACCGTTGAAAATACGTGTCTCATGCCTGCAAAGCAGGAAAAAATTTGGACCAAGCTCTGCTAAAAACGCAACGTTTCTAAGGTGGTCGCATGATATTATACTTTGTATCAACGCTGAAAAAACCGTGTATATGCACGTGTATTCGACACATAACTTGGACGCAATTAACATAAAAACGCATAAAGATGCATAAAGACGCACTAGAAACCTTTCATACACCCCTTTGATTTATATAGGATAACATGCCCGTAGCTGCAAAAACAATCAACTTTCAAATATCCTGGACTCACAATCGATGAAAAATTTGTAGAAATAAAAAAAACGTGGGACAAACAATTTCCGATTAGTTAACTGCAATATTAAAACCTATGATACCTCATAATATCAAGCTTATATATAATGCATTGACGGAATATATAATTTATAATTAGGTAAATACAAATATAATTAAGTAAATACATACGGACAAACACAAAGTCCTTATGTGTTTATGTGTGTAAGTAACACCAAATAAATCTGAATAACGGTCATACATTCCACCACCATAAAATACTCCCCCCAGAAGAAATAATCAAGATGCTTGTAACCATCGTTCAGTAAAACACGCAATACAAAAAAAAAGTTAAACACGGCGTCGTGACGTGATCTACCGCTTATGGCCATTTGCGAATAGTTCAAGAGGCAGCGACAAAAAAGTGCAAGAGTTTTGTAGAAGCTGATACTTTCAGGTCAGACAGTATTTTGGCCATAGAATGCTGGATTAGAGTCAGCAGGCCAGACTCCGGGACACCTAACGCTGGGGTACTAGGAACGGTGTAATTTTAATTAGTAGCCCCAAAGTGTTTGGAAAAGCTTACTATTCATCAGTAGGCAGTGGATGCAATACAGAGCTCGAAACAACTGATCAGACTGCTTACGGCATTACTCCATACATGTCACAAAAAATAGGTCTTTTATATTGCGCGGCACATTAGACCGATGCGTAACAGTTACTGACAAATACGTACCGGCGTATTTGAAGGGACTTCATTTTTGTGATATGTATGGAGTTATTCTGACGCCACGTGTTCTATGTTTACGCAGGCTGAGTACGCATTCTATGTTACGCATTTGTTTCGAGTTATTTATTGCATCTTTACCAAACACTTAAAATTACACCTTTCCTAGTACGCTAGCGCCAGGTGTCTCGGAATCTGGCCTGCTGACTCTACCCGGCATTCTATGGTCAGAATACTGTCTGATCTGAAAGTATCATATTTTACAAAACTTATGTACTTTATTGTCGCTGGCTCCCCAACTAGAAAAAAAACAATATTGTTTACCAGAATAGATCGTTGAACTACAAAGTACAGGCTGTATCTAAAAAATTGTCTGTAAAATATGTCGTGGAAAACTTAAAGGAATATTACGTTGAAAATCGTGCGATTTACTGTACCGAACGCCGACTGCTGATAACAGAACAGCGCAGAGAAACGTTTCATCGTTTGCTGTTCATGTGAATAGCTCCACAGTATACAACAAAGGTTCTTGGAAATTGGCTGCAAGGCCAGGAGGCCTTTGAAGAAGCAGCTTATGACTCATCTCATGAAGGCGAAAAGACATAAAAACTGGACAGTAAATGACCGAAAAAGAATTCTTGAAGTTCATGGTTACCGTACGAATATCGTAAGACGTACCACAGGAGAAGTTCCGTCAGTGGCACAGTGCAGTCACCAAAAGATTCTCCAAAATCAATCATCTGGTTTATTTTCACATCAAAAGGGCCTGGAAATGTAAAATCTTATCAAGAAATGATGTATGCCGACATTTTAGATAGATTTCTTATTTATATGCTCCAGAGACCGTTTCCGAATGGAAATAGCGTTTTTCTACAATACTTTACACCACATCACACTTTCAAAAAAATCTAAAATTATTTCAAGATCGTAAAACTACCTAATTAGGATGGCCGGAAAATTCACCGCACCTAAACCCGATCGAAAAATACGTGATAAAAAAGGATTGTTCAAGAAAAACAAAACTGATTCATCAATAATTGAGACGTGGTTTTATGAATGAATTAATTAATTTATTTATTTATTTATAACGCACAAGAAAAAAATACAAGGAGATGCATACTTTTGTATATGAGGAATAATTAAAAACAAACATTATTTTAGCGAAAAACATAGGTCATGCATATAAATATGCTAGCATATCCGAATGAGGTGAAATCGCACAACCAATTAGACCTAAAAGGTCTGTCTCTGGCTATGCTGTGTTATACCAACTGTTTGTTTATAACTCGCGAACTGACGAAAGTGATTAATTTTCAAAATTTTCTAAATCCAACATATGTGTTGTTTACACAAATTGAAGTAGAAAAAAAATATGTATGCAATAAAGGACTAAAAGAAAGTAAACTTTACATTATATTCAATAAATTTAAGCGGAAAATAAGTAATAATATATACAAATATATGAATAAACACTACAATTAAAGCTGTGTTGAATAGTACTAATATTTAATGGAAGTGTATCGACTCTTTATAATAATCAATAAAGCTGATTGTATGAAATATTTTGGTTGTCCCGACATATACACCTTTATATTATTAACTAATCTAAGCTATCACTTCTTATTCCGGAGAATTGTAATACGCGGTCGTATAGGTAATACCACGGGTTATCTATATCGAATATAGTAATTTTATAAATAAATATTGCACCAGACCGACCATATCCTATTTCCGATTGGAAGCCAGCAAAATTGCCGAGTAAATAATCAAACTCGTTACCATCATTCGACCCAGAATAATTGACCTTTCCTTTTACTGGGAAGCGCATTCAGGTCAGACGATTACTTCACCAAAGCGTACCTTTGTAATAATACCCTGCGCATCGGAACTAATACTGAAATCATTGCAAAACGACCGGAATTATACAACAAACTGAGTTCATTGTTCACAATATTCAGTTCATATATAGTGCATGCTTTCAAGGTAAGATATGTAACTTGTTTTATTTTAAGTATTTAATAAGATACTTGGAATGTTATTTTAGATAATTTTATGTAGATAACTATTTTATTAGAATTGTGACATTTTTAACATGTTCGTTACCCACAAGTCTGGTGCCTTTTCATGGGATCAACCTTTATGCCTAATGGCAACATTTTAAGTGGGGTTATTGTACCATCAAGCGGGGAACATTCAGGCGGTCACCCATCCAAATACTGACCACGAGCAATGCTGCTTAACTTCGGTAACAAAGAGAACCTATAACATGGCTAGAGACGTGGCGCCTAAAAAATCACGCATAAAAAGGTGTTTGAAGAATTGAATGGAAATTGGGACAAGAATTATAGATTCAGACGCCTGATTATCTAGAATGTCCTTATTAATTCAAATATTCTGGATTAATAAGGACGTTCTTGATCAGTGATTCCCAAAGTGGTCTATATGGACCCCCAGGGGTCGATTTCGATTCGCAGGGGGTCCATGTCAGCGAAGGAAAAAATCGGGGTACACGAGATGTAAATGGGGGTCCACATTAGTGGACTCCATCTAGGCAGGTCACCATAAGCATTCAGGTGATCCGTTAATGTCGTATCACTTCTTAAACAGATTTTGTATACAGCATAGTATTTTAAAATTATAATAATAGCAATAAACAAACGCGCGCGTCACAAGTATCACGGAATGAAATCAACACTCAACTCAAATTTCATCACTAGTCGATTGAAGAGGCCAGCGCACATGACTAACGAGGGAAGGTGCGAATGAGATATGTGAAAAAATAGCGCTTCAATGGGTATCCGTGCGAACGAGTAGGATAAACGCGGCAGGTGAATGAGCAAGCGAGATAGTGCTACATGTGCACTTATGTGCGGCTTTCCCAAATGCTTCGTACTTCAAGGTCGTGGACGCTTAGAAATACCTTCCGGACTGGATTAGGAAATGCTTATTGTTAAAACGAGATGTATTTTTGGATAAGCACCACTTTCGACGGTACAATGTAGGTTTAATGGAATCCCTTTATCGCTAGCGAACAATCGCCCTTCATCCACATCTCAAAGAAAAGGCGTATCTCTTAGTCATATCTATGCAATTACAGTGTAAATAGAAAACAATACAACAAAGGCCTTGTTGTATTGTTCCGCCAGGCCGGATTGCGTAATGATATGTTTTGCTATGGTTTGGATACAATAGAAATATTCATGTATTACGATTCGAATACTGGGTACGTACACCGAAGAACCGGTTTAGAAAAAGTTACTTCAAAGAATGGACGGGAGAAAACTATAAAGTGTGCACTGCTTTTAGTTCCACGCATGCCAAAATGTACGTGATTAAAACAAAATCGTTCTTACCGACAAAAACTCGCTTAACCGGTTTAACTATTACCGTAAATATGTGTGCACTGCGCTGATGTGCCTTAGCCACTTCCAACTAGTTACGAATGGCGGCGAAACAGACATTGCGTAAATCCCCACCATCACAGTAGATAAACGAAAACATATAAAGAACGAAAAATGCCTCTCCAACACACCGCTTACACGGCATCTCGAGGCAGGCCGGCCTAGCATCACAGGGCTCGAATGATTTCTTAAATAAACCTATTATTATAGAACTATATTATGGGGCCCGCAATGGAATCTTAAGCTGAAATCAGTAAATGAAAATAGAATTTGGATTTTGAATTCGGGGCTTTTAATCATCGTGGATGAGTTTTTAATTAGTGACATCCTTGCAGTGGGTGAATCAATACGAGGTAGTAAGCAACTACTAATAAAAATAAATAGAAAAACATTTTTTTGTTTGTAAATTTGTAAATCTTATTGAATAAATAAAAGTTTGAGAAGAAAAATTTATATCGCTAATAAACTACATTAGCGATATTTTACCTACCGCTACATAGCGCGTCGTGCTCATACCATTTTATACTAATCTTCAAAATAAAAACAAAATCTAATTTTCAAAAAAAAAAAAAATTGTTTTTGTTTTTCACTCTGTATAATGAAATGAACACAGGAAATAAAAAAATATATATTTTATTCTTTAAGAAAAACAAAGTAAACAGCAGATATATTAGGTGATTTTCTTTTACAGAAGATTTTACATGAGAAACTGAGTTGAAAATCATCTACGTGTTTTTTTATTTGGACCATCGTTACTGAGAAAAAAATCGAAATATACGTTAACATTAAAATCGTTTACGTAACCATGGCCCAAGTCAAAAATAACATTTAAATTACCTCAAGTATATTTTCTATGTGCCTAAGAATGAAAATTTGACAATATTCAAAATTATATTTTGCCACAAAAAGCCAGTAAAAAAGTTCGTTTTATTTTTTTATTTAGTTTTGATGGTGGGATGGGAGTGAAAGGATTATCATGCTGTCTCGAATGCCATGTTTTACCGTCAACAATATGCTCCAACAAAATAAACAATTTAATTTGCAGGAATGTATATAGTAAAATTGTAAAATAGCATGTATATAGTAAAATTGAAAATAGCATTTAATTATCTATTGGACTTAATGGAAGAAATGACACTGAAAAGATTAATTTTGCGGTAGGTAGATAACTGTAGAATTCGTTCAGATAGTCCCATATTATCATTTTTACAAGCATTTATTTATCTTGCAATGCTTGTTAGTATATTAGTTTGTTTAGGTCAAATCTTGCTAGCTGAAATAGAACCACTTCCTCTTATCCTATGAAATTGAAATTTTACATATTGGTTCAGTTCCGATGACAATGCATTGCTATGGTGAGCATGGCCTGATCTACACCCAGGATCAGCTCCGGAAGAGGCTACTCTTCCACGGTCAACAGCACAGACACGCAATTCTGTATACGCCTTCAATTATGATAGCCCATTCTAAGTTTCACTATGACATGGCGGCTGCAACCTGAGCCAACCCTGGGTTGGCTCGGGACAGAGCATTTTAATAAAAGGTTGTTTTTAAAAATGCGTTTTTACTATTAAATTATTTTGTTATTGTTTCAGAATGTTTAAGATAGTAAGATGCAATCAAGGAGTACTTCGAGGATCAGTGGAAAGGCTGCCCACAGGCGGACAATTTCTGAGTTTCAAGGGAATTCCTTACGCAAAACCACCGATTGGAAAACTCAGATTTAAGGCTCCCGAATTACCAGATCGGTGGAGAGGAATCAGAGATGCTACAAAGTTCGGACACATATGCCCACAGATCGATGCTGTATCAGGCGATTTTGTCGATGGCAATGAAGATTGTTTATTCCTAAACGTTTTCGTCCCTATAAACGGCGATAAGAAACAAGCCGTTATGGTGTATTTCCACGGTGGCGCATTCATGAGCGGTTCTGGAAATTCAGATCTACATGGTCCAGAATTTATACTATCCGAAAATGTTATAGTAGTGACGGTTAATTACCGACTTGAAGTCTTGGGTTTCTTAAGTTTGGAGAATGCAGATATTCCGGGTAACGCTGGTCTTAAGGATCAAGTCGCTGCTATGCGTTGGGTTAAAGAAAACATTGAAAATTTCGGAGGCAACTCTAACAATATTACGATATTCGGTGAGAGCGTAGGAGCATCTTGCGCCACATACCATCTCTTCTCGCCGTTATGCAAAGGTTTATTCAATAGAGTTATTGCACATAGTGGTGTTTGCATAAATGAGTGGGCTATATCACCATCACCTAGAGAAAGAGCAATTAAATTAGCCAAATATCTCGGAAATGATTCAACAGATTTACCAGAACTCGGAAAATTCTTTAGAGGACTCCCAACAAGGAGTTTGGTAAAAGTAACATGGGCAGTTATGACCCAAGAAGAGAAGAGGCGGGGTTTACCTTTATATTTTTGCCCGGTGATTGAGTCGCAGTGCCATGACCAAGAATCATATCTCACAGAGCCGGTAATGAAGATGATTAAAGAAGGAAGATTCACCAAAGTGCCAATAATAATAGGATACAATAACAAGGAAGCACTGACGAGCATGAAATACTCACTCAAGAAAGTGGACGAAGTGAATAAAGATTTTGAAAGATTCGTACCGCACGAATTATCAGCACTCCTCAGTCATAAAAAATGTGTTGCTCTCGGAGAGGCGATGAGAAAATTCTACTTCGACAATCAACAATTTTCCGAATCAAACGTACAAACAATGGTGGATTTACAGACGGATTGCTGCATAATCTATAACGTTTACCGATTTGCGAGACTTCTCTTCGAGAAAACCGACCAGCCTGTGTATTTCTTCACGTTCTCCTGCGACAGTAAGCTCAATCTCATGAAGGCATTTATGGGATTTGAAAACCAGAGCGGTGCTTGCCACGCCGATGATATATTTTACATTTTCAAAACTAAGTTCACCGACGAGAAATTGGATCCCACAACGGAAACCGGAAGAATGATGCTTCAATGTATACGACTGTGGACGAATTTTGCGAAATTCGGGTAAGTCGATCTCAGTATCATGGATATGACGAAAATGTATAATTTGTGTTTATTTATATTTTTAGGAATCCCACCGAAAATTTAGACGATGTTATCACAGTTAATTGGAAACCTATTACTGATGGGGAGAAAATGGATTATATTGATATTGGAAATGAGTTAAAAGTCGATTTAAATCCAAATAAGGAACGATTTAAATTCTGGGAGAATATTTTTAGAGATGCTTATTCAGATGTCAAAAATCATCGAAGCCGTCTATAGAAACTACAATCGCTCACGTGTGTATTGTTGGTGGTGATACTTTATGATTATATTAACGTAAACTGCATTTAATGTGCATAAGAGTAACCTCTTTATACCTTTAAATTATATGTAGGTACCTATGCGCAGAGCGATGAAGCAATTAAGCAACGAGGTATTTTAATGTTACATGCTAAAAGTGCAAACGACTCTAAAATTGCGTTTTAAATGAAAAACAGCTTTAATGAAATTCTAGATTAAATTTCTGAATAGGGTTAAATTATATATAGAGTGGTTATTGTATGTTGTTAAATTATATATAGAGAAATTAATATACAAAGTGTGAGAGGCCAAGTCAAATTATACCCGAATTTATACGCGATGGTTAAACATCGAACCGTCCATAAGTACTTAATGCTCGAGTAAATATGTTCATTCTATAGTCGAGTCTTCTTCATCTTTTTGTTCTTCTATGGCAATCACCGATAGGCGACGCCTTTCTGCCAACTCGTTTTCGGAGGGCAGTTTACGTTAGTTTGTTAATAATTTATAAGACGGCACAATACTGAAACAACGAAACAAAGGAAAAGACTTTACTATACATATATAGGTATGTCGTAATGTACCGTGAAATTTGAATATGAGGCACGATACAAACGGGGATAGAATATAAATATTACTAATACATTATAAATAAATATTATTAAGGGAAATAAATGTACACGTTACTTTTTATATTTTGGGACAGTTGAGAGATAAAAAGTGGAGAATACATAGAGAGATGGATTGTATATTTGATAAGGTCTGGGATAAAACTCGATTAATTATAAAGGATGGAATAGTTGAAAAATAGGTGGTCCAGCGTGCAATCACAGTGTATAGTTGAGTCAGCAATGTGGCTCAAGCCAACTATGCCGGGGACGATGTTTGGACAATGGCTGCAAATGTCAAACGCTTCACTGATCTCGCTTGCCGCGTTTATGGGGTGATTTTACAAGATTTATACATACCCCTAGAATGCGTAACGTCCCTTCCGGGATGCAAAAGGTACGGCCGAGTTTTTACTTCACAGGTTTAGGGGTAACTTGTAATCTTCGTATGTAAGACGTCCTTTTCAAAATTTGCAAACCATTATTCAACCACTTGCTGGTATCCAATTGAACTGAAATTTGGGTGACGTATGTTCGTGATAATGCAAGATTATGATACCATCGAGCTGATTTAGTCATGGAGCCGGGATATAAGGACTGGAACTCCCTGATGGTAAATATTAGGATAGTCGAATGTGGGTTAGTATGTTTTGTTATCAGAAGTAATTTCCATTACACATGATGACGAGGGTCTGTAGATAGAGCCGGGAGATTGACATTGGAACTCCCTAATGGAAATTACTAAGATAGACGAGTTTGGGCTCTTTTGTTTTGTTTTGTGTCTTTTATATTGCGCGGCACATTAGACCGATGCGTAACAGTTACTGACAAATACGTACCGGCGTATTTGAAGGGACTTCATTTTTGTGATATGTATGGAGTTATTCTGACGCCACGTGTTCTATGTTTACGCAGGCTGAGTACGCATTCTATGTTACGCATTTGTTTCGAGTTATTTATTGCATCTTTACCAAACACTTAAAATTACACCTTTCCTAGTACGCTAGCGCCAGGTGTCTCGGAATCTGGCCTGCTGACTCTACCCGGCATTCTATGGTCAGAATACTGTCTGATCTGAAAGTATCATATTTTACAAAACTTATGTACTTTATTGTCGCTGGCTCCCCAACTAGAAAAAAAACAATATTGTTTACCAGAATAGATCGTTGAACTACAAAGTACAGGCTGTATCTAAAAAATTGTCTGTAAAATATGTCGTGGAAAACTTAAAGGAATATTACGTTGAAAATCGTGCGATTTACTGTACCGAACGCCGACTGCTGATAACAGAACAGCGCAGAGAAACGTTTCATCGTTTGCTGTTCATGTGAATAGCTCCACAGTATACAACAAAGGTTCTTGGAAATTGGCTGCAAGGCCAGGAGGCCTTTGAAGAAGCAGCTTATGACTCATCTCATGAAGGCGAAAAGACATAAAAACTGGACAGTAAATGACCGAAAAAGAATTCTTGAAGTTCATGGTTACCGTACGAATATCGTAAGACGTACCACAGGAGAAGTTCCGTCAGTGGCACAGTGCAGTCACCAAAAGATTCTCCAAAATCAATCATCTGGTTTATTTTCACATCAAAAGGGCCTGGAAATGTAAAATCTTATCAAGAAATGATGTATGCCGACATTTTAGATAGATTTCTTATTTATATGCTCCAGAGACCGTTTCCGAATGGAAATAGCGTTTTTCTACAATACTTTACACCACATCACACTTTCAAAAAAATCTAAAATTATTTCAAGATCGTAAAACTACCTAATTAGGATGGCCGGAAAATTCACCGCACCTAAACCCGATCGAAAAATACGTGATAAAAAAGGATTGTTCAAGAAAAACAAAACTGATTCATCAATAATTGAGACGTGGTTTTATGAATGAATTAATTAATTTATTTATTTATTTATAACGCACAAGAAAAAAATACAAGGAGATGCATACTTTTGTATATGAGGAATAATTAAAAACAAACATTATTTTAGCGAAAAACATAGGTCATGCATATAAATATGCTAGCATATCCGAATGAGGTGAAATCGCACAACCAATTAGACCTAAAAGGTCTGTCTCTGGCTATGCTGTGTTATACCAACTGTTTGTTTATAACTCGCGAACTGACGAAAGTGATTAATTTTCAAAATTTTCTAAATCCAACATATGTGTTGTTTACACAAATTGAAGTAGAAAAAAAATATGTATGCAATAAAGGACTAAAAGAAAGTAAACTTTACATTATATTCAATAAATTTAAGCGGAAAATAAGTAATAATATATACAAATATATGAATAAACACTACAATTAAAGCTGTGTTGAATAGTACTAATATTTAATGGAAGTGTATCGACTCTTTATAATAATCAATAAAGCTGATTGTATGAAATATTTTGGTTGTCCCGACATATACACCTTTATATTATTAACTAATCTAAGCTATCACTTCTTATTCCGGAGAATTGTAATACGCGGTCGTATAGGTAATACCACGGGTTATCTATATCGAATATAGTAATTTTATAAATAAATATTGCACCAGACCGACCATATCCTATTTCCGATTGGAAGCCAGCAAAATTGCCGAGTAAATAATCAAACTCGTTACCATCATTCGACCCAGAATAATTGACCTTTCCTTTTACTGGGAAGCGCATTCAGGTCAGACGATTACTTCACCAAAGCGTACCTTTGTAATAATACCCTGCGCATCGGAACTAATACTGAAATCATTGCAAAACGACCGGAATTATACAACAAACTGAGTTCATTGTTCACAATATTCAGTTCATATATAGTGCATGCTTTCAAGGTAAGATATGTAACTTGTTTTATTTTAAGTATTTAATAAGATACTTGGAATGTTATTTTAGATAATTTTATGTAGATAACTATTTTATTAGAATTGTGACATTTTTAACATGTTCGTTACCCACAAGTCTGGTGCCTTTTCATGGGATCAACCTTTATGCCTAATGGCAACATTTTAAGTGGGGTTATTGTACCATCAAGCGGGGAACATTCAGGCGGTCACCCATCCAAATACTGACCACGAGCAATGCTGCTTAACTTCGGTAACAAAGAGAACCTATAACATGGCTAGAGACGTGGCGCCTAAAAAATCACGCATAAAAAGGTGTTTGAAGAATTGAATGGAAATTGGGACAAGAATTATAGATTCAGACGCCTGATTATCTAGAATGTCCTTATTAATTCAAATATTCTGGATTAATAAGGACGTTCTTGATCAGTGATTCCCAAAGTGGTCTATATGGACCCCCAGGGGTCGATTTCGATTCGCAGGGGGTCCATGTCAGCGAAGGAAAAAATCGGGGTACACGAGATGTAAATGGGGGTCCACATTAGTGGACTCCATCTAGGCAGGTCACCATAAGCATTCAGGTGATCCGTTAATGTCGTATCACTTCTTAAACAGATTTTGTATACAGCATAGTATTTTAAAATTATAATAATAGCAATAAACAAACGCGCGCGTCACAAGTATCACGGAATGAAATCAACACTCAACTCAAATTTCATCACTAGTCGATTGAAGAGGCCAGCGCACATGACTAACGAGGGAAGGTGCGAATGAGATATGTGAAAAAATAGCGCTTCAATGGGTATCCGTGCGAACGAGTAGGATAAACGCGGCAGGTGAATGAGCAAGCGAGATAGTGCTACATGTGCACTTATGTGCGGCTTTCCCAAATGCTTCGTACTTCAAGGTCGTGGACGCTTAGAAATACCTTCCGGACTGGATTAGGAAATGCTTATTGTTAAAACGAGATGTATTTTTGGATAAGCACCACTTTCGACGGTACAATGTAGGTTTAATGGAATCCCTTTATCGCTAGCGAACAATCGCCCTTCATCCACATCTCAAAGAAAAGGCGTATCTCTTAGTCATATCTATGCAATTACAGTGTAAATAGAAAACAATACAACAAAGGCCTTGTTGTATTGTTCCGCCAGGCCGGATTGCGTAATGATATGTTTTGCTATGGTTTGGATACAATAGAAATATTCATGTATTACGATTCGAATACTGGGTACGTACACCGAAGAACCGGTTTAGAAAAAGTTACTTCAAAGAATGGACGGGAGAAAACTATAAAGTGTGCACTGCTTTTAGTTCCACGCATGCCAAAATGTACGTGATTAAAACAAAATCGTTCTTACCGACAAAAACTCGCTTAACCGGTTTAACTATTACCGTAAATATGTGTGCACTGCGCTGATGTGCCTTAGCCACTTCCAACTAGTTACGAATGGCGGCGAAACAGACATTGCGTAAATCCCCACCATCACAGTAGATAAACGAAAACATATAAAGAACGAAAAATGCCTCTCCAACACACCGCTTACACGGCATCTCGAGGCAGGCCGGCCTAGCATCACAGGGCTCGAATGATTTCTTAAATAAACCTATTATTATAGAACTATATTATGGGGCCCGCAATGGAATCTTAAGCTGAAATCAGTAAATGAAAATAGAATTTGGATTTTGAATTCGGGGCTTTTAATCATCGTGGATGAGTTTTTAATTAGTGACATCCTTGCAGTGGGTGAATCAATACGAGGTAGTAAGCAACTACTAATAAAAATAAATAGAAAAACATTTTTTTGTTTGTAAATTTGTAAATCTTATTGAATAAATAAAAGTTTGAGAAGAAAAATTTATATCGCTAATAAACTACATTAGCGATATTTTACCTACCGCTACATAGCGCGTCGTGCTCATACCATTTTATACTAATCTTCAAAATAAAAACAAAATCTAATTTTCAAAAAAAAAAAAAATTGTTTTTGTTTTTCACTCTGTATAATGAAATGAACACAGGAAATAAAAAAATATATATTTTATTCTTTAAGAAAAACAAAGTAAACAGCAGATATATTAGGTGATTTTCTTTTACAGAAGATTTTACATGAGAAACTGAGTTGAAAATCATCTACGTGTTTTTTTATTTGGACCATCGTTACTGAGAAAAAAATCGAAATATACGTTAACATTAAAATCGTTTACGTAACCATGGCCCAAGTCAAAAATAACATTTAAATTACCTCAAGTATATTTTCTATGTGCCTAAGAATGAAAATTTGACAATATTCAAAATTATATTTTGCCACAAAAAGCCAGTAAAAAAGTTCGTTTTATTTTTTTATTTAGTTTTGATGGTGGGATGGGAGTGAAAGGATTATCATGCTGTCTCGAATGCCATGTTTTACCGTCAACAATATGCTCCAACAAAATAAACAATTTAATTTGCAGGAATGTATATAGTAAAATTGTAAAATAGCATGTATATAGTAAAATTGAAAATAGCATTTAATTATCTATTGGACTTAATGGAAGAAATGACACTGAAAAGATTAATTTTGCGGTAGGTAGATAACTGTAGAATTCGTTCAGATAGTCCCATATTATCATTTTTACAAGCATTTATTTATCTTGCAATGCTTGTTAGTATATTAGTTTGTTTAGGTCAAATCTTGCTAGCTGAAATAGAACCACTTCCTCTTATCCTATGAAATTGAAATTTTACATATTGGTTCAGTTCCGATGACAATGCATTGCTATGGTGAGCATGGCCTGATCTACACCCAGGATCAGCTCCGGAAGAGGCTACTCTTCCACGGTCAACAGCACAGACACGCAATTCTGTATACGCCTTCAATTATGATAGCCCATTCTAAGTTTCACTATGACATGGCGGCTGCAACCTGAGCCAACCCTGGGTTGGCTCGGGACAGAGCATTTTAATAAAAGGTTGTTTTTAAAAATGCGTTTTTACTATTAAATTATTTTGTTATTGTTTCAGAATGTTTAAGATAGTAAGATGCAATCAAGGAGTACTTCGAGGATCAGTGGAAAGGCTGCCCACAGGCGGACAATTTCTGAGTTTCAAGGGAATTCCTTACGCAAAACCACCGATTGGAAAACTCAGATTTAAGGCTCCCGAATTACCAGATCGGTGGAGAGGAATCAGAGATGCTACAAAGTTCGGACACATATGCCCACAGATCGATGCTGTATCAGGCGATTTTGTCGATGGCAATGAAGATTGTTTATTCCTAAACGTTTTCGTCCCTATAAACGGCGATAAGAAACAAGCCGTTATGGTGTATTTCCACGGTGGCGCATTCATGAGCGGTTCTGGAAATTCAGATCTACATGGTCCAGAATTTATACTATCCGAAAATGTTATAGTAGTGACGGTTAATTACCGACTTGAAGTCTTGGGTTTCTTAAGTTTGGAGAATGCAGATATTCCGGGTAACGCTGGTCTTAAGGATCAAGTCGCTGCTATGCGTTGGGTTAAAGAAAACATTGAAAATTTCGGAGGCAACTCTAACAATATTACGATATTCGGTGAGAGCGTAGGAGCATCTTGCGCCACATACCATCTCTTCTCGCCGTTATGCAAAGGTTTATTCAATAGAGTTATTGCACATAGTGGTGTTTGCATAAATGAGTGGGCTATATCACCATCACCTAGAGAAAGAGCAATTAAATTAGCCAAATATCTCGGAAATGATTCAACAGATTTACCAGAACTCGGAAAATTCTTTAGAGGACTCCCAACAAGGAGTTTGGTAAAAGTAACATGGGCAGTTATGACCCAAGAAGAGAAGAGGCGGGGTTTACCTTTATATTTTTGCCCGGTGATTGAGTCGCAGTGCCATGACCAAGAATCATATCTCACAGAGCCGGTAATGAAGATGATTAAAGAAGGAAGATTCACCAAAGTGCCAATAATAATAGGATACAATAACAAGGAAGCACTGACGAGCATGAAATACTCACTCAAGAAAGTGGACGAAGTGAATAAAGATTTTGAAAGATTCGTACCGCACGAATTATCAGCACTCCTCAGTCATAAAAAATGTGTTGCTCTCGGAGAGGCGATGAGAAAATTCTACTTCGACAATCAACAATTTTCCGAATCAAACGTACAAACAATGGTGGATTTACAGACGGATTGCTGCATAATCTATAACGTTTACCGATTTGCGAGACTTCTCTTCGAGAAAACCGACCAGCCTGTGTATTTCTTCACGTTCTCCTGCGACAGTAAGCTCAATCTCATGAAGGCATTTATGGGATTTGAAAACCAGAGCGGTGCTTGCCACGCCGATGATATATTTTACATTTTCAAAACTAAGTTCACCGACGAGAAATTGGATCCCACAACGGAAACCGGAAGAATGATGCTTCAATGTATACGACTGTGGACGAATTTTGCGAAATTCGGGTAAGTCGATCTCAGTATCATGGATATGACGAAAATGTATAATTTGTGTTTATTTATATTTTTAGGAATCCCACCGAAAATTTAGACGATGTTATCACAGTTAATTGGAAACCTATTACTGATGGGGAGAAAATGGATTATATTGATATTGGAAATGAGTTAAAAGTCGATTTAAATCCAAATAAGGAACGATTTAAATTCTGGGAGAATATTTTTAGAGATGCTTATTCAGATGTCAAAAATCATCGAAGCCGTCTATAGAAACTACAATCGCTCACGTGTGTATTGTTGGTGGTGATACTTTATGATTATATTAACGTAAACTGCATTTAATGTGCATAAGAGTAACCTCTTTATACCTTTAAATTATATGTAGGTACCTATGCGCAGAGCGATGAAGCAATTAAGCAACGAGGTATTTTAATGTTACATGCTAAAAGTGCAAACGACTCTAAAATTGCGTTTTAAATGAAAAACAGCTTTAATGAAATTCTAGATTAAATTTCTGAATAGGGTTAAATTATATATAGAGTGGTTATTGTATGTTGTTAAATTATATATAGAGAAATTAATATACAAAGTGTGAGAGGCCAAGTCAAATTATACCCGAATTTATACGCGATGGTTAAACATCGAACCGTCCATAAGTACTTAATGCTCGAGTAAATATGTTCATTCTATAGTCGAGTCTTCTTCATCTTTTTGTTCTTCTATGGCAATCACCGATAGGCGACGCCTTTCTGCCAACTCGTTTTCGGAGGGCAGTTTACGTTAGTTTGTTAATAATTTATAAGACGGCACAATACTGAAACAACGAAACAAAGGAAAAGACTTTACTATACATATATAGGTATGTCGTAATGTACCGTGAAATTTGAATATGAGGCACGATACAAACGGGGATAGAATATAAATATTACTAATACATTATAAATAAATATTATTAAGGGAAATAAATGTACACGTTACTTTTTATATTTTGGGACAGTTGAGAGATAAAAAGTGGAGAATACATAGAGAGATGGATTGTATATTTGATAAGGTCTGGGATAAAACTCGATTAATTATAAAGGATGGAATAGTTGAAAAATAGGTGGTCCAGCGTGCAATCACAGTGTATAGTTGAGTCAGCAATGTGGCTCAAGCCAACTATGCCGGGGACGATGTTTGGACAATGGCTGCAAATGTCAAACGCTTCACTGATCTCGCTTGCCGCGTTTATGGGGTGATTTTACAAGATTTATACATACCCCTAGAATGCGTAACGTCCCTTCCGGGATGCAAAAGGTACGGCCGAGTTTTTACTTCACAGGTTTAGGGGTAACTTGTAATCTTCGTATGTAAGACGTCCTTTTCAAAATTTGCAAACCATTATTCAACCACTTGCTGGTATCCAATTGAACTGAAATTTGGGTGACGTATGTTCGTGATAATGCAAGATTATGATACCATCGAGCTGATTTAGTCATGGAGCCGGGATATAAGGACTGGAACTCCCTGATGGTAAATATTAGGATAGTCGAATGTGGGTTAGTATGTTTTGTTATCAGAAGTAATTTCCATTACACATGATGACGAGGGTCTGTAGATAGAGCCGGGAGATTGACATTGGAACTCCCTAATGGAAATTACTAAGATAGACGAGTTTGGGCTCTTTTGTTTTGTGGTCTTGAGGACTTTCCATTACACTTGATGACGAGTTCTGAAGATGGATCCGGAAGATTGCCACTGGAACTCCTTGATGGAAAGTGCTAAGACGGACGAGTTCGGGCTCGTTTATTTTGTTATCATGAGTGCTTTCCATTACACATAATGACGAGGGTCTGAAGATGGAGCCGGGAGATTGCCACTGTCCCCAGTGGATACTAAGTTTGTTTTTAAAAATCCTTTTTAAATTTTAATTTACTGCATATTTTGTTGCATATTATGACGTGGTTTTATCGACCTTCCGCCGTTGATTTTTGAATTTAAATTGTCTTGCTAAATTTTGTTGATATTTTAACGAATTCGCCGGATTTCGCATGAAACGTCAATAAGACAAAGCAAAAGACGGCCAGTTGCGGGACATGTATTTTTTAATGGAATGCAATGAGTTAAAATCGGAATTTAGCTCATATATTGGAAGAAAGTACACTTGTAGAGAAAGTACACTTTTCTGTGTGTCTGTGTATGTGTATTCCTACAGGATAGCGCCGAAACTCTTCATTCGATTGGGCTGAAATTTGGCATTCAGGCATCATTTGATCATGGCAAGAGTTGAAAAAAATATTGTGGTTGATATCGGTCAACCAAGGGCGCGCTTGTAATACTTCAATATCGATATGTTGGACTTAGAGACTTGAAATTCGATCGGTCTACCAGGGAGAGCACTAGTCATACGTCAGTCTTGAAATAGTGGACATAGAGACTAGAAATTTGATACAAAGATGCGTTGTTGGGCCGAAACGACATTGTGTAATTTCGGTTGGAATATCTCATACACAAGCTACAGTGGGGCGGTGTCGACTATAACAGGCGAAACCGTCACCCCAGGCTGGTATAACGATATGAAATCTTTCTTTCAGTCGTGGGATGAGCGTAGAAGACCTAGAGATAATTACAAATTTACTGTTTAAATTGACAATTACAATTACACCTGACTACCAGTTTGGAAAAATATCTCCGTCGGTCGAAATGCACAATCGATTAGCTGACGCCGCACGGTGCGCAAACCGTCCAGAAGCGCCCGAAGGTTGATTCCTAGGGGAAACTGGCCCGTAAGCCAGAGTCCTGCCCTGGCTCGCACTTCTGCCTGGAGGCCACCGGATGGGGGTTGACCCATGAGTTTGACCGACCCTAAACGCACGGACTTAGTGGCCTAACTGCAACAGGGCCCATTAGCTCCATATACAAGCTAGAGTAATATTATTTAAATTCCGCCATACACGTTAATCAAACATTACCGCCGTCTGTTGGCGCTCAGCCGATAAACAAACCGCGCCGACCGAGGCAATTGCAACGGAACCCAACCAGGTTCGTCCGCTGGCCGAGAGAGGGTGATTATCAATTTTATTTATGAAATTAATATTCAAATGAAATCAGTCTTTAGCTACTTATCGGGTAAGTCTTGGGTTGACACAACTGATTTTTTTCTCTTTCTAGAGAGATCATTTTCTTCTCAAATCACGGTTAGAATGCCGGAGTTCGCGACAAAAAAACAACATCACCCTTCGGTTCAGAAATAACTAAGCATCCCGATGAAGTTAGGGATAGATTGTAGGTCTACCCCCGTCATTTATAAGAGACAGTCCGCCGGCACTCTATGATGACGACGACTCTGTAAAAGCTCCGAACGCTGATCCAAAGCAGATACTCCTAAATGGGTTAATCTGTAAGCACGTAGGATAATATATCACGCTATCCGTGAGTATTGCGAATCGCGAAGAGGCAAGGCGGGTCGGACGTCAGAGATTCAATTTGCAATATTCCCCATTGGTGATCCACAGAGGATTACCGAAACGCGCACTGCTCCAAGAATATGTTCAGCCACTGAATAGTGACGCTTTTGGAAATTGCCAACCAGCCACAACTAAACATTATTTAAAAATGACCTTTCGCAAATTACCACTTTACCGAATGAAATACAGAATACTCTAGGGGCGCCCTATTTAAGGAAAATAGTCGCAGCAACGTAGCCTGATTGGATTTGTACCTATACACTACTTTTACTTTATTTTTATTTGGAGCATTAAAAATACGAGAGATACGGGAAAAAAGAACTCCCGGAAGAAAAATGGCGTTACGTGATAACGAAGTGAAATATTGAAGCAAATTCTAGCTTGAATTATCTGTAAAAGCTCAGTATTCTTACACAGGCACAGTCTCTACACACAGTCGCCACAGTCCATCGATAATATTAATATAATATTAAGGCATTTAGTCAATACATACTTGTAATACGGGTCGCAACAAGACCGTGCAGCTTGAGCCTGATGGCCTGCCTGTGTTTTCTAAGGTCGCCCAACTCACGGTTCAGCTCCCATCCGGTAGCCGCCTCGAAGAGGGACTATCATGAAAGGGCCGCTGTGAAAGAAGACAGTCTTTGGGTGACAGAACCGATTTTTTTATATATTGGGTCCTTACTCAAAATACTTATAAATTATAAAAAAATAATAATCAGAAATCTGCGACATCTCGAAAATACCGAAATCATGCGAAATTAAACTTTTAAATGTACCAAGATTGAAGATTTTGCTTCAAGATTGCATTCGCTACTTGTGACGTCATAAATGCGCGGCGTGTGCGACAAATGCTGAGTGGCTCGCCACGTCTTTATCTGCATTGCGTTCGTCTTCGCAATTTCTCGCTCGAGTAGCTCGGTAGGTAGCGATTGTAGTGAAGCAAAGGTGTACAAACGGCGGCGGTGAGGGCGGATGTATCATCGCGGCCACTCACAGCGAGTGCCGCGAGGAGTGTATCAGTAACAAAGCGCTGTAATTAAAGGCACTCGGCTTGGAAGCGTCCGCCCTCGATGCGAGCCGAGGAGCAAATGAAAATTACTCCACTCAACCCCTAATTAGTTTACTCCATCTATACATTTTAAACATGACTGCATCGACTAAACGGCACCAACAAAGGATTTATTTTAATTAATCAAAAGTTTCAATTAGCGGAGTGGAGCGTATTCTATGATCGCGAGTAAGTATACGTCGGTAATTAGTCTTAATTGCCTGCCGCATCTCCCATGGAGTTGTCGAATTTCTAATTGTGAATTGAGTTCATACGAGCAAACTGTGAATAAACCAGATATTTGGGCATAAATTCCAATCTATTCCATTAGGGAATTCAGATAATATCGCTCGCGGTTACTCATTATGCAAGGCTTGCCTGAGGGAATATTGGAATCAACATATTCGATATTACGTTCTAGGCAGCATTCGTAAAACAGGAATCAAAAATAATTAGTAGGGGGTCAAAAGGTCAAAAGGTATAGTAGACGCCATATAAACTGACGTGATTGTCATATAAAAACGAAAACAATACCATAAAACCCCAAGCTTTTTCGTTTATTGAAGTTGCTAAGGAATAATCGAATAACTTATCTGCCTTATATATATATATATATATATATATATATATATATATATATATATATATATATATATATATATATATATATATATATATATATATATATATATATATATATATATATATATATATATATATATATATATATATATATATATATATATATATATATATATATATATATATATATATATATATATATATACATACATATATATATATATATATATATATATATATATATATATATATATATATATATATATATATATATATATATATATATATATATATATATATATATATATATATATATATATATATATATATATATATATATATATATATATATATATATATATATATATATATATATATATATATATATATATATATATATATATATATATTATATACATATATATATATATATATATATATATATATATATATATATATATATATATATATATATATATATATATATATATATATATATATATATATATATATATATATATATATATATATATATATATATATATATATATATATATATATATATATATATATATATATATATATATATATATATATATATATATATATATATATATATATATATATATATATATATATATATATATATATATATATATATATATATATATATATATATATATATATATATATATATATATATATATATATATATATATATATATATATATATATATATATATATATATATATATATATATATATATATATATATATATATATATATATATATATATATATATATATATATATATATATATATATATATATATATATATATATATATATATATATATATATATATATATATATATATATATATATATATAGGTATATATATATATATATATATATATATATATATATTGTTATATTTGATAAGGTTTGTAAAGAAATCCGTTTATAGGATGACGTTTTTATTTAAAATAAAATTAGTAAAAGCTACTTAAAAAGTAGCGAAGGAAATCCCGGCTTGTATTGGGAAATGCTTATGTTATGGAAATCCCAGCTTATGCTTATGCTTATGGAAATCCCAGCTTGTATTGGGAAATGCTTATATATACTTTTTAAGTAGCTTTTACTAATTTTATTTTAAATAAAAACATCATCCTATAAACGGATTTTTTTACAAACCTTATCAAATATAACAATATTATACTGTTTTCTACAATGTTTCTTTACATTTTTTTAATATTATACAATTTTATATAGGTTTACCCTATTTTGATAACATTATACAATCTTTATTATAAACTTCTCTGCCAGAAATTAAGATTGAAGTTTCTTCTTTCATTTCATTGAGCATATGGAGGTTTTTTTATTTTTATTTCGATTTAATGGCTCTTTGATAACAAACTCAGCCAATTGTATCATATTTTATATGTTGGTAGCATTCGAAATTTGAATTATTTCGTAATGTCACTTTCATTTATAAAACGGCTTTGCCGAAGTGATCAATAGTTTAATTTTTTATTTTTTCGCTTAATTCGTCTCAATTGAAGGCATTTTGTGTTGCATAAGGATAAGCCCTATTTATGAGATATATGGATGAATAGTGATCGTTAGTCGACTGCAAAAGGACCTTTAAACTTACATTGCACCGTCGAAAGTCGTGCACATCCGTAAGTATATCTCATTCAAACATAAGCATTTCCCAATACAAGCTGGGATTTCCTTCGCTACTTTTTAAGTAGCTTTTACTAATTTTATTATATATATATATATATATATATATATATATATATATATATATATATATATATATATATATATATATATATATATATATATATATATATATATATATATATATATATATATATATATATATATACATATATATATATATATCTTATATATAAAATTCTCGTGTCACAATGTTCGTTCCCGTACTCCTCCGAAACGGCTTGACCGATTCTCATGAAATTTTGTGAGCATATTGAGTAGGTCTGAGAATCGGCCAACATCTATTTTTCATACCCCTTAGTGATAAGGGTTGTCCACCCTAAACATTTTTCTTTAATTTTTAGACATTTTTTTAATTTCTTTATTTGTTTATTATGTCGCATTAAAAAATACATACAACCCTAAATTTTTACCCTTTTATCACCAACCCTTATTTTTTAATAGCCATTTTAGTAATTTAATCATTTTTCATCCCCGGTCGATAACTGATCAATCGTCATTTAATTAGTTATCCCCGCCAGTTGTCTACAGGTGTCACTTCTCACCCAGTAAACAGCACGGAGTAGGGATGAGAACGAAGCCGGTCTCCTGTTTCTCTCACACAATAAGATGACAATAAGATGTTTCTCTCACACAATATGTTTCTCTCACTCCCTACACAGTTGTAGGCCATCATTATTGTTTATGCATCAAGTGTAGTAGTAACGTTGACAATTATTATTTTGCTATTTTAGTGTAACTCTCATATTAACTATTAATCATTCCTATTTTATTAATAATAATAAAATTATCAATTTAGAGTGTATTTTGTACGATTAGTTAATCAAGTAATTTTCATAACCTCAAAAGTACTCAACACGTGGCACGAGCTTCCACCAACAACGGCTTTTGTGTTGTAAGTATATTTTTTGTTAAATTTAATCGAAAATGTTGTTGGAAACGGTCAAAAAGATTCGGTGGAATTTAATTTTTATTAAAATTGGGCAAACTTTTTTTGTATTCATTTTTTTTTACCATTTCTAACCATATATTTTCGATATGATTATGAAAAATAAAATTTTTCGCTTTTGTAAAACAGTCTAATGTTTACATGAATATGTAAATGAATGTGTGTACAACCAAATATTAAATACATTATAACTAGGGCCAAGATTTTTGCCGTGATTTCATTTTAACATACAATTAATGCTCTTAAGGTGACGCTATTGGCTAAATCAAATTCAACTTTCTTTTGAGACAGGCGAGGGGTGAGATGAAGCGGGGTACGATTACGGTAGGGGTATTTTTTAGCGCCCTCTATGAGTACACGGTTATAACTACTTGATTGCGCGCGACCACCGCGTAAAATTAGCGCTGTCGTCGCTCACGGCGCCATAGCGACATGTGACGTCGCCTTAATGCTCTTAAGGTGACGCTATTGGCTAAATCAAATTCAACTTTCTTTTGAGACAGGCGAGGGGTGAGATGAAGCGGGGTACGATTACGGTAGGGGTATTTTTTAGCGCCCTCTATGAGTACACGGTTATAACTACTTGATTGCGCGCGACCACCGCGTAAAATTAGCGCTGTCGTCGCTCACGGCGCCATAGCGACATGTGACGTCGCCATTGGGACATGCGCAGGCAACCTAAGAGGTCGCGGTCGGCGCCGCTGTGGAAGCAGTTTTAATCTATACTAATATTATAAAGAGGTAAAGTTTGTGACGTTGTAGGAAGTAATCTCTGGATTTACTGAACCGATTTTGAAAATTCTTTTACCAATAGAAAGAACGTTATTTGTGAGTGTCATAGGCTATATATTAATCCGAAAAATGTTAGGACTTTTTAGTGGTAGTAGGATTTCCAAAGTAAGTCGGAAAAAACGGTCGAACGAAAACGTTTCTAACTAACGCTGCCTTAACGATGAGAGATATATGATTAAGTTTTAGAAAAAAGGTGTAGAGCTTGATAATGCCTACAAAAAAGTCAGCGACAGCATATATGTAACTTTTATATTTAAGTCACAAAAAGTAGTTTTTCAAATTAAAAAAATAATTTAAATCGTTAGGTCATGTTTATTGGTCATATTATCAACAATTATGAATTATTATCAAAATAAGTAAATTTATCGTATTAAGTGTTTAAAACAAAACACTTTTTCCTTTTACTGCATAAATAGTTAAAGAGATAATACTACATAGGTATGGAACCGCGACCGTGTCGTCTATCTATACTAATATTATAAAGAGGTAAAGATTGTGAGGTTGTAGGAAGAAATCTCTGGATCTACTGAACCGATTTTGAAAATTCTTTTACGAATAGAAAGCCACGTTATTTGTGAGTGTCATAGCCTATATATTAATCCAAAAATGTAAAGACTTTTTCGTGGTAGTCGGATTTCCAAAGTAAGTCGGAAAAAACGGTCGAACGAAAAGGTTTCTAACTAACGCTGCCTTAACCATGAGAGATATATGATTAAGTTCTAGAAAAAAGTTGTAGAGCTTAATAATGCCTACAAAAAAGTCAGCGACAGCATATGTCAAACTTTTATATTTAAGTCACAAAAAGTAGTTTTTCACATTAAAAAAATAATTTAAATCGTTAGGTCATGTTTATTGGTCATATTATCAACAATTATGAATTATTATCAAAATAAGTAAATTTAACGTCTCAAGTATTTAAAACAAAAGACTTTTCCCTTTTACTGCATATAATTTTACTTTTACTGAATAAATGGTTAAAGAGATAAGATACTCACAAATAAGACACTCACAAGAAGACACTCACAAATAACGGTAGTATAGTCAAATTGGCATGCAAATACATACATACATGTGCAGTAAAAATATAACCCGTCTTTTGGCAGTCAGGCAATAAATCATAGCACTCAGTACTAACCAAACCACACTCATAATTTCATAACAAGTAGGTAAAATGTTTTACCGCCCAACGAAGTGGGCACGGGTCAGCTAGTATATATATATATATATATATATATATATATATATATATATATATATATATATATATATATATATATATATATATATATATATATATATATGACGCATCCAAGTGTAGGAATGCCTATCTACTGGAGTAGTTGATTGTATTGTATTGTATTGTAATATAACTTACAAGTGAAAGTGATAGCTTGTAAATACAGTACTTTATCACATTATTTTGATAATTGCTCGCTTCAGTAATAATTTGCATTTCTAATGTTAATAATTTTATATACAGAACTTTAAACACCTTTAGTATTTATTTTAAAGAATTTATTTTCTAGACTCACTTTTTAATTACTGTAGTAACCAAAGTAAATAATAATTGGAAATGATTTTTTTTAAATGCATGGTTTTTAGATCAAATAAGAAATGTACCTATTTTATTTACCAAAAATGCAAAGATATTCCTATTGCTACTATTCCGATGTTTAAATATATATAAAAATAAACAAAATTAAAAAAGTACTGAGTAAGTGTGAGTAATTTTTTTCTGATTAATATTACGGAAAATCTAAAAGTTTTAATAAAATGAAACTATGTTTATTACTTTATGCGTTTATTAGGTTATAATAAAGTCAGAACATAAAACCATAATGGGCCCGATTGCGTTTCTTTGTGAACTAAAACTGAACTTATTAGTTCAACCGAACGAGATAGAGCAATACATTAAAGCGGAATATGAAACGAACGATCGTCGATAAAAACTACCTGTCGAACTTATATTCGTCCAAATAAATTTGAACACATTTCGTGCGGTGTTACATTCAGATGCATCAGATTCAGGTGGGTAATTTTAATGCGAAAAAGTGATAACCGTTCATTTCACATTCCGCTCTAGCGTATTGCCCTGTCTCGTTCACACGGATTAATTTCCGATTTTAGTTCACGAAGAAACGCAATCGAGACCAATAAATAACTAATGATGGCGCCTCACGGTGTGGGGTAAGTTAAATAATCAAAACCGTTAAATACTCGTTAATAATCACTACTGTTAAATAATCAATGGCACTACTTAAAGGTACACTTATCATAATATATTATAATTTATATAACAGTTAAATTTATTGAATTATTATTGTATTATAATATTAATTTAACATATTATTAATTTTATATAATAATAATTAAAAATATTATTAATTTAATAAAAATTAAGATTACTATTAGGCAAAATGCAAAAATATTTTTACAGAACAATTCAAAATACACGACAAATAAAAAAGTAGAAAATTTTACGAGCCCTCGAGGAATTCGCTTGCGCACACTTGCCTTGCTATACTTAGGTACTTCGAAAGCCCGCAACCAAGACATGGTAGTTTTATGCCAAACACTGCGCTAATTCTGATAAACTTAATTTATTTTAAATAACTTAAATAAATACAAATTTCGTCGCCAATCAAACCAATAGCTATGTTGCATCGCTTTAGAGACACGTGTGATGCAAAATTTAAAGAAATAACAAAATTATTACGTAAAAAATATTTTACCTTTTACAAACAAAATGTAGCAAAGCATGGCAGCCACAGCCGACTCATTCGCGGTGCATGCGGGACGCGACTGACGTGACGGGAAGAGACCTTTACCCCGTGCGCGCACTTACCCGACCGAAGTATACGCAGGGCAAGCAAGTGCAAGCGAATTCCTCGAGGGCTCGTAAACTTTTCGCCTTTTTTTAATTTCACGTATATTTTGATTTGTTCTGTAAAAATATTTTTGCTTTTTGCCTAATTGTAATCTATATTTTTATTAAAATATTGATATAATACATTATTATTATATTAAATAAATGTGCATTGCGGGACTTTAAATCTTGACATTTGAAACATAGCCCCTGAGGGTGTGTTCGTGTGACCGGTTTGATTTATAAAAAGTAATAAACAAATCCAAAGCTGTTTAATTCAAAAAAGTACAAACGACAAAAAATATACAAAACTATTATTTTGCTATATTACCAAAACTATATATTGAGATGTGCCCTTAGGGTACGGACTGAGCCTTGCATTCTATATATAGAGTCCTGAGGGGTCAGGTATATAGTGTAATTCAAAAAGAGAAAAAAAAAAGATTTTCAGTTTAAAAAATTTACAAACGATAAACGAATACCAAAACTAATATTTTGATATGTACCCTTGCGATCACGGTCTAAACCTTGTATTATATATAGATATATTTCAAGATTTATTAAGTATTAAAGCGAAAACATGCTTTATCGCCAAAATATTTTAAAATGGACAAACCAATTGTACATAATGATGTTTCTAACTGATATCAATTAAAATGAATTCAATTCCTCCTCCAATCAATGGAGAGAAGAAATTTCAGCGCGATCCCCGCAGCGAATTTCCCGTTGCGGCCGGCAATATTCGGAGATGTCACTAATAATTTCCGACTTGAAAAACGTGATAAAAATCGTAATAGAATAATCTGTTCGGGAGCGCGTGACCTGAATGTCGGTTTCGCTTGCAGCGACACATTTCTCTGCGGTCGCACAGCGCGAGCCGCTCTATAATAGAGCTTCGGAATTTTCATGCAAACTAGCCGGATGGCGGTATAAAAACTACCACGGAATACGTGGTAAATCAAATGAGCGATTTCCGAAGCGATATAATGTAGTTAGTATGTCTTGGCTAAAGTCGTACGATGATTAACTAACAAATACAAAAACATATATAAAAAAGGTTTAAAAAAACACGACTGCAACTGCGACTTAATAATGAAACGGAAAACATGCATACGTCAATTCTGAACACATAACACTCTTTCTTGTTGGGCAGTCGTATAAAAAATAATTCGTTGGGTTATAATGACTTCGACCATTATTTTATTTATTTATTAAATTATCGTGAAATATACAGCGCTTCATTAATTATGACTAATTATATTAATACAGTGTTTCGCTGACCGATTAATTGTTTCCTACATTATTTTCTTATGAGGTAAATCAAAAATTGCATTGCACTAAATTAAATTAAATTACTATCGAACTATTGGAAGGATAGGAAAGGAGAGGGATAGGATATATGTAGGATAGAATATAGGTATTCAAATTATAGTCTTTGCTATCTCATTTTCGCACTGTGTGTTTTGAAACAATTTCTATGTGTATATTAGATACTCACTTCCTAGACGCCTAGTGATCTAAGGACAGCCTCGCTGAATTTACATTGGTTCAAGTGAAAAATGTGGATATCTTCGAATCGACTATTATATGTGGTCATCAAGCGGTGCGTAACAGAGTTTTGGGCGTAACTAGTGCTCACACGAGGGATTTCGAACGTATTGGGAGAGCGAACACTTCGTGGCGGAACCAACAATGACAGTTTCTTCACCAAATAAGGGCTATCAATTTTGTTATGTATTATTTTATGCAATAATGTCATATCAGCCGCTGTGCGGCTGTCTTCCAGTGAACGCATACGAAGCCCAAGTGCTCAGGGTAGTAAAGGTATCTAATAAAAAGTCTTTGGACGCCCTCCACCCTATTTTTGTACACGCCATATTGCGGATTCTAAATCTGCGATGCGAACTCTAAGGTGCTACGAACATAGGAAGAGTAAAGCGTTTTAAAAATGTTAATGTTCGAGAATGGTTTACATATTCTATTAACAAAACCCAGAGTCCTCAACGCCTTGCTAACAATACTGTTGATGTGTATGTCGAACGTCAGCTTCTGATCCAGTTGTACCCCAAGATCTCGAATGCACTGAACTTCGAGGATATATTCGCCATTTACGCGGTATTTGAAATTGATGCTTTCTCTTTTGCGACTAAATGTTATGCGATTACATTTGGTAGCATTTAATGTGAGCCTTTTATTCACGCAATAATCAAAGAGTCGGTCAATATCTGTCTGAACATGAAGACAATCGGCCATGCTATCCACTTGAGTATAAACTTTGAGGTCATCCGCGTATAATATATAATGTTTGTTTGTTTGTTTGAAAAGCTTTATTGCACACACAAAAGAATACAATGTGGTGGGCCTATTGCCAAGTGGCAATATCTACCGACCATACCGCCAGGGTTATTGTGACTGAAGGTTTATGTGGGCAAATAAATTTACAAGTAATAAATAAATACACTTACAAAAAAGTCATCATAGTATAAAATATAATTCAGTGATTAGTAACGTATGCCACCTCGATATTGAAGGGAGGAGTGAAATATCCTCTGGTGAAGCATAAGCCAATGTCAAATATATAAGCGTTAAATAGCAAAGGACCAAAGTAAGAGCCCTGCGGAACTCCAGAACGGACTGTTGCGAAGATAGACCTGAAACCACCAACCGCTGAAGCCTGGTGCCGGTTTGTGATATAAGAGGAAATCCACCTAAAAAGGTCTCCGTGCACTCCCAGCCTCCTTAATTTATAAAGAAGAATCGGGTGACCAACCCGATCGAATGTCTTAGCGAAGTTTGTGTAGATAGCGTCCACTTGCTTTCGCCCGTCCATGATCATTAGGATAGAGTTAGTATATTCCGCCAAGTTTGATACAACTGAACGCTGCTTGAGAAATCCGTGTTGCTCGACGGGTAGAAATGTGGCAATATAAAGATATAGCTTGCAGTATACCACCTTTTCGAATAGTTTACTTAAGACAGAATGAATTGCTATGGGCCTATAATTACTAACTGTGTTTTTACAACCTGTTTTATGAATCGGGACTATGAGTGCCTCTTTCCACTTTCTATGGAAGATTCCTTGAGTTAACGACAGTGGAGCTAACGACATTCCTTGAGCTAACGAGGCATTATCATTTATTAATTCAAAATAATACATTAGCAGTACAGTAAAATCTAAGCGCTAATTATTCTGACATACGTATTTATTGTATATACATATATTATTACCAAATGTTTTAAAACACTAATTAGCAATAAATATGTAATGAAATGTTTATGCTTATATTATTATGTAGACTCACTTAGACTTTAATAGGTAACGCAGTCTCAACATCTTGAAGAGATGGAGGCTCTCAATAAAAATATTCAGATCTGGAGCTTGCGTAGAAAATGCATTTAAATAAGACAGTAAACATCATATAGTAGTTGAATTTATTTTCTTGCTGTAGATTAAGTAATTTAGTCACATAATATTTTATTTGATGTCTTCATTTGTACGAGTATTATTATGTGTGTATCGCTTTAAAATTCAATGAAATTAAATATGCCGTTAAGCGCCCTTGATTAGACTTACACTCAAATTTTGGTCGAGTATTGGTCAATACTTCACTACTGACCAATACTTAAGTCATATGCCTGAGTACCAGTTTTCGTTTTATAGTCGAATCCAAGACGGCGAGTGATACTTAAGTAGCAGTTCGGTGCCAAACGTCGGACCACCTCTACTTGAGTATTACTTTTAATTTTTAATTAAAATATTTTCAATGCCCATCTTCGAGCGCAAAGAACTGATACAGGATACAGTGAGTGTTGTGTGCACGGCAGTTTTTCAATATTCGCGCGCACCGACCCCGCCGCCCTACCGCCGTTATAATTTGCGGAGTAACAGTAGCAGTTTGGCGCCTACCCGTAAAACAACGGATGACGATTAACAGCACTTCAGTCTGCCCTGGACAACGGCGGCTGTAAAGTCGCCGAAACGTCGGGTACTACAAACTTCACGCGGCAAGTTGGTTATACCCTATTTATAAAGGCAAAATATATATTTATAAAACGTGATAAAAGAAAACAATCCTCAAACTTCCCAAGATAATTTTTCAAGACCATGCAACAAAGATAAATTCCCCGAAAATCCATAATACAAGTATACGAGCGGCGGGTGTATAGAGGTCTCGGCCCGTAAGCCTCCCGTTTCGCCTATCCAGCAGTTAAGTCTAAGCCTCAATTAAGATGTCCTCGGTGACGCTAAGCTCTTTATCCAAACCGCAAAGCGGCCGCCAATACTTTTTGCCTCGAATTCCTTACTTTGTCCCACTTAATACTCGAGGAAAACACATCGATTTTAGATAACGAAAAGCAATTCGGTAGTGATTAAATCTAAAGGACCGATTACTGCTAACTATCTAGGTACATTATCGAAAAGTACTGACTCATAAGAAATCGCTCTTTTCTAAGTCTTGAGCGCAATAAAAATACTTTTGTATTAAAAGTACAAGATCAAGAATAACCTATTAGTCTAACAACTCACCCCTTAACTAACCCATCCCTTTAAAGGTATAGAAAGACGACAGTAAACCCAATGATCTGCAAGTGGAAAATCATCAATACGAACTACCACATGCATCAGTGAGGATTTCGCAAATACATTTTATATTGAAAGTTTATACTTTCTGTTCTTACATTTATTTACTTTTATTTGAAAGTTCATACTTACTGTACTTACTTTATAGTAAGTACAGTAATTATAAACTGACATTGCCGGTCGTTAGTCCGGAATCCACCGCTCACCCCCCAGAAAAGTATTAATAGTATTATAATGGGCCCGACTCCGGTCGGTGAATTCTATGGCAGCTCCGCTTGTATTTTATTTTACAAGCTTTATATTAACTATAGTACGGGCCAAAGGAACGTTCCGGTGAGGCAATAAATCATTAGGCCGGCCCGTCCCTTTTAATACCTGGTTGTAGGGATGCGTGTCATAACCTTCTCAGATTATCAGATTATTATATTATTGAAATTGAGCATCTAAACTTTTGTCGGGTCACTTTTCAGTTCGTCAGAAAATGACAACATGTATAAAGCACCGAGTCTGCATGTTAATATCACCCTTCAACTTCAATAGCTCCAGGTTAGAAAATATGGTCTCCATTGCTCAACTGATAGGCAAGTAATTATGTTTTATCCGCGCAGCATTTTATGATATACATATGTGGGACTCATTATTACAAAATACCACGATAACAGTTTACTATATTATTACTATTATTTTTAATTGTCTCCCATAATCAATTATAATTCTTACTTACAGGACCATTTAATTTTAATATTATAATTTCATGACTATCTGTAGTTACAAATATCTAATATAACTCAATTATGTGGTGAGTCTCTAATGAAATATTTAGTATACATTTTAAAGTTATTTTAACATTAAGCGGCTATATAAAATGTCTAAACAACTATGTAAAGTTTTTTGAAGACAATAAATGCGAAAAGTATATGTAGAAACGGAAATATCACCCAATTTAAATCGAAATTAAAAGGCTACCTTATTGCGAGAGAATTATATAATATTAACGAATTATAATTAGATTACTGACAATTTCCATCTCGATTTTTTTTTATTTAACTTGACATTTGTACCATTTTATTGATTATTATATTATTACTATTATTTTTAATTGTCTCCCATAATCAATTATATTTCTTACTTACAGGACCATTTCATTTTAATATTATAATTTCATGACTATCTGTAGTTATAAATATCTAATATAACTCAATTATGTGGTGAGTCTCTAATGAAATATTTAGTATACATTTTAAAGTTATTTTAACATTAAGCGGCTATATAAAATGTTTAAACAACTATGTAAAGTTTTTTGAAGACAAAAAATGCGATTTGATTTGATTTGACTAATGACTGTTTAGAAATTAATAATGACATATGATATGCCATGCTATGATAATCAGTTATCTATTAAGTACTCATTTAATAACTCACATCACATAATTAGGTCATTATTTAATTACTCTAATTCTAAAATAATACTTAAACCGAAAATATTAATAAATATAGCAATCGGTACTATAATAAATGCAGATGTATAATACTGTTTCATCGAGAAAGCGTAATTTATCGATAAGCAATATCGCCGTTAGCCGCATCCTTGTTGACAGCTCGGTTTATTACCCCATCGGAACGTTCCTTTGGCAAGTAATGTTCGTATGTAAGTTGTCGATTTCAAAATTTTCAAGCCATTTTTCAACCACTTGCTGGTATCCGATTGAGCAGAAATTTGGCATACTTATGTAAGTTCGGAGACAATGCAAAATTATGCCATCGAGCTGATTTGGTGATGGAGCGGGATGTAGGGACTGGAACTCCTTAATGGCAAATGGTAGGACAGTTAAATTTGGGCTAGTATGTTTGGTTATCATGAGTACTTTAAATTACACATGTTTACTAGTGTCTGAAGATGGAGCCGGAAGATTTCCACTGGACCTCCCTAATGGAAAGTGCTAAGATAGTCAATTTTGGGTTCGATTGTTTTGTTGCATTATATTTGATGACGAGGGTCTGAATATGGAGCCGGAACATTGCCACTGGAACTCCCTGATGAAAAGTGCTAAGATAGTCGAATTCGGGCTCGTTTGTTTTCCTATCTTAAGTACTTTCCATTACACATGATGACGAGGATCTGACGATGGGACGGGAAGATTACCACTGGAACTCCCTGATGGAAAGTAAAAAGATAGTCGAGTTTGGGCTCGTTTGTTTTGTTGTCATGAGTACTTTACATTACACATAATGACGAGGGTCTGAAGATGGAGCCATGAGATTGCCACTGGAACTCCACGGTGGAAAGTAAAGTTTGTTGTTAAAAATCGTTTTTTACTTTTAATTTATTACTTATGTATAATTTATTATTTATTTTAATTTATTATACAATGACCTGGACGCGTGTAATACGTTCATTGAAATGGGAGCGATGTCTAGACATCGAAATAGAGGTGGACACCTGCAAGTGCTACAAGTGTGTGATTGTATTATATCAAAATAAACCCTATCCATAAATTTAGCTAGATTACCTGTAAGATATCGCTATAGCGATAAGTCCGTCATTTGTCCATAAAATGTCTTTTTTATAAAATCATTGTAATATTCCTTAAGTAATGTTTTTATATCGCAATAAAGTTATTCTATTCTATTCTTTTAACTTACTTAGGTTATTTAGATTATAATTTAAATAAATCTCTTTATTATTTAAAAAGAATAAACAATCTAAATAAATTTCAAAAATTAAGAGAAACAAATATAAAAGTGATGACACCATGTTTTAAATACTATCACCACAGAACAGACATTAAATCTAGTAGTGTCCACACAAATAATGATCTAATCTGCTTCCAAAAAAAATATTATTATATAGACTATTCTTTTTGAAAAATTGTATCAAACATATTAAATAATTTAATAAAATAAAATAAAAATAAGGTTTTTTAAAAATGACCCGACAGGCGAAGTCTGATATTTCAAGTTAATCACTGTTTTGCATTTATGTAACTACATTTGTTAATCATGTATTAATATCAAATTAATAAGCTGGATTTTTTGACATCCTAAAAGGAAACCTACTTTACCTTTATTTACTAAAAACTATCCTTCGCGGATTGAGCGTTTGGACGCTATCTTGGAGGAATACACACAGACAAGCAGAGACACAGACTTCCATCTAGAAAATACAAGGCGAGACTTCCATCTAGAAATGGTCTTAATCGTCTCAGACAGGGCTCAAAATGGATATCTCCCTCTTAATCCCGAAAAAAAATATTGCGCGTTCACAATGCTTTCCCTCCGGTGGGCTGGAAAGTCAAAGGAGACCTATATTTATTAATCAATTCTTGACATATTAAAAAGAAACCTCTCGTTCTTATATTTACGAAAAAAAAATATCCTCCGTGAGAGAGCTACACCGCACCGGAAAAACCCTGAAGAGTTCATTTCCTAAAATCTTGCAATATTTCCGATCGAGCCAGTCAATATGTGCACTGCACTGCATCCTCCCTCTGCGCTGAGCTCGATGGCAGTTTTCATTTTCTTAAGTGAAAGCTGATAGCAATCACGAAGCAATCGACAAAGTTTAGAGCGGATATTTTGTAGCGTCACTTCACAATGGCAAAGGCACCGGAACAAATATGACGCGAATGCAATAATGGTAATGGCGAGAGCTCGATGGAAAGTAATCGATATCGATACACTAAAGAACTTCAATCGGAGTAAAGTGACTGTAGATAAAATATTGGACGGTGGACGGTTTCGTGAAGCTTGGGCCACAACGTCCATTTTGTTCTCGGATCGGCTCAACTCACGATTCAGCTCCTATTCAGAAGCCTCCTCGAGTGGAAGGCTACCCCGGGTAAGACTACCGTGTCTCAGGTCTTAGAGCTGATGGACCGGTTTCTCCCGGCGGGATTGCACCCCGGCGCCACTGGACGGTTTGCGCACCGGTCGGCAAAGCCAATCGGCTGTGCATTCTGACTAATTTCTGAAGGAGTCTGGAGACTATGGAAATATACTGTTTCCTAAGCAACGGGGGTGGATGTTGACCTGTTGTCATGCCACTCTTGAAATGACCTTGGGCCACTCGATCCCGTGAGGCACTACGGGCAAAGAACGCCAAGGTCCACGATAAATTCAAACTGAATTACCGCTGTACTACAACAGGTAGAGGTCGTGTGAGCGACTTCGGACCCGGAACCAAGTCGGAGTCGGGAGGACGGAGGTATCCTGAAGGTTAATTCCATACGGAGGTATCCTGCCAAAACTGGTAGTCAGGGAGCGACGCTGCCCGCTGGGTACCTTTCCCGGTGCCTCGCCGTAAGGCGTTGGCCTCTGACGGGCAGGTGGCGGAGCTTGACGGTGGTTTTTTTTTGTCCTTCCGCGCTCACCTCACGGGAGACAGAACGTTACATTTCGTTAAAACTTCCTGAGGTGACGGGTTCGCCCGTTGTAGTTGACAACTCTAGTTGTAGATAAACTTAGGGAGCTAACGGGCCCATGATGGGTTGGCCACGAAGACCCATGTGTTCAGGGTCGGTCATACTCACGGGTCAACACCCATCCGACGGCCTCCACGCACGGGGTGCGAACCTGGGTAGGACTCTGGCCCTGGTCAGTTTCCCCTGGTAATCAAACCTCTGGCGCTCCTGGACGGTCTGCGCACCGTGCGGCGCAAGCCAATCGATTGTGCACTCCGACTAACAGTTAAGAGTTTCAAGGCGATAGGTGAGGGCAGCAAACCCCGCCCACCACCCGGGCAGTTATAACGACGAGGGTCGTCTTGTCTGCCCGGGATGTCGTGCTATGACAACCCTGCGCGTACCAGAAGGGTTAGAACACGCAGGGGGTGAAATAGGGTAAACCACCCCCCCCCCCCCGTACCGCCCCGAGAACCCATTTATTTATAATAAAAGGTATTTACAAAAGAAAAATTTACAAAAATAATACTAAATTTACCATATTCACAAAAGAAAAAAAAAACAACAAATATCATAAATTTAGGGCCGGTAAGCGGGGTAGAGGACGCTCCAGAAACGATGATGGTGGAGGCGCACGGTCCGTGGGCAGGTCTCGGAGCAGCCACGGGGGGGAGGAATCCCTGGATCCTGCAAAGAACGAAACGCCCCTCGGGGCGGTAAAGAGACGGACACAAAGACGGGCACTTCGGGCTGGTAGTAACCGCCGAATCACGCCACCAAGGAAGAGGGTACCCCCTGGGGGGTATCCCGAGGCCTCATGCTCTCCCAAGAAGCCACCCAGTGCTCCACAAACTCGCCAAACGACTGGAAGCAGCTCCTACAACTGACCAGATCCGGGTACCAAATCGGAGAACGCCCAACGCACGCGCCTACTGCATCCATCAATTTCTCCCGTGCAGCCGCTAGAATTGGGCAAGACCAAATTACGTGTTGCGCAGTTTGGCGACCATACCCACAGGCGCACCGGGGGTCATCGGCAAGTCCAAAGTCAAATAGTTTGGCTCTGAACTCTCCGTGGCCCCCAACCAGCTGCGTGGTATGGTGGTCGAACCGCAGAAACGAATTTGCCATCCGCACTGCGACAAACGGGAAAAAGCAATGGGTGAGGCGGCCCGTACCCCGGCGTCCCATCTAGCCTGCCAGACACGCAAGGACTCCACCCGAATCAGGCGGGCAAACTCCCCAGCTCGGTGCGCCACCGGGTCGATCGACAGGCCATGAAGGACTACCGGCTCGCCCCGGCGGTACCGCGACAACGCTGCACGCTCCAGAATCTCCAGGTCAATCGGCAGAACGCCAGCGATGACGGGTAACGCAAGAGTGGACGTCGTTCTGTCCCGGTCAGGGCCACGAGAGGGATGCGCTGTCCGCGCAGCAGCGCGACACGCGTCGCCTCAGGAACAGCAGACTCCGTCCAAGCGCGTGCGGCATAAGTCGCACGCGGGACGAAGACGCCCTTATAGATAGTCATGACCGCCGGGAAACCTTCCAGACTCCCCCGACTAACAGTCGGGGGAGTCTGGAAGCTGTATTGTTTCCTATAGAGCGGGGGTGATTGCGTACCTTACGGCGACTGCTCTTGAAATGACCATTGGCCATCCCATCCCGGTTCAGAGTCGGGCAAAGGACGCCATGGTCCGCGATAGATTCGGTATTCACCGTTTCACCGCTTCGTAAGGGAGAGGACCGCGCAAGCGACCTCGAACTCGGAACCAATCGAGAGTCCGGAGAAATCTGGACACAATTGGTAGTAAGGGCGCGAGTGTCGCCCGCCAGGTAACATTCCTGGCTATCTCGCGGTAAGGCGTTGGTCTCTTACGGGTTGTGACGTAGCTAGACGACGGATTGTTTTGTCCAAAGTCTTCTACGCTCACTGCAGGTCGATAAAACGACTAATCGTTAAAACTTCCTGTGGTGACGGGCTCGCCCGTTGTAGTCGACACCTCAAGATGTAGATAAACTATGCGGATTCTAGATAAGAATATGGTTAATAAAAGCATTGATTATATAGCGTACTAGATCGCTCAACGAAGTACTACGATTTGTAAACCAGTACTTTACTACGAAACGCAACTTGTAGATGGCATTCATAGTTCCCAAAATTGATTATTGTATTCAATATGGTGTCTTTCGTAGTATAACAGTACGTCCGTGCACTGTAGATGGCGCTTTAAGCAGGCCTATAAGGTATACAACAAATTATAATATAATCATAGCTCTTATTATTGTATTATTATTTACATAAAGATGTCAATATTTTATTTGATACTAGCTGCGCCCAGCGGTTTCACCCGCATGGTGATGGAAAATTGTGATAATGATGATAGAAAACCATATATCTTTATAAATTATAGCCTATGTGTTATTCTGATGTGTAAGCTATATTATTGTAAAGTTTCATCAAAATCCATTCAGTAGTTTTTGCGTGAAAGAGTAACAAACATTCATACATACATACAAACTTTCGCGTTTATAATATTAGTAGGATAGTAGGATAGAATTTAAATTTCGAATGTCAATTTCTTACATTTTTTTCCTACTTACTTGACAGTTATCGTTATATTTTAGATAATTCACACTATATCTTTATAAATTATAGCCTATGTGTTATTCTGATGTGTAAGCTATATTATTGTAAAGTTTTATCAAAATCCATTCAGTAGTTTTTGCGTGAAAGAGTAACAAACATCCATACATATATACAAACTTTCGCGTTTATAATATTAGTAGGATACAGGTTTTGATATTAAGTTTAGATATACTAATAGATGACATTCTATATCTCTGTATTATTTCTTTGATGTAGTCTATATAAAAATGCGATAGATGGCACTAATAATTGAATATTATTGTTATCATTGGTTAAATTATTGGGTTTTCTTATCATTCAGTCCTTTATAAAAAAAACGTTATAAATGTTGTTAGATAACCAAATAAATTCCTATTAGTTTAGCCGTTAATTCTATTAGCGCAACCTGCATTTCGCCGGCAGAGAAAGGTCCCCAAATCGTTCTATGAATTTATACGGTTGCGCATCTAATCTATATAATGTAAAAATGTATGTTAGTATATCTGTCTGTCCAAGCTTAAGGGGGTATTCTGGTCTAGGAATTTAAAATAATCCTTTTTTCCTTTGCATATTTTCAAAGTTTAGACCTTTAGGAATATGTCCTCTAAAGAATTTTTCAAAATTCGAATTATTTTCGGAGTTACAGCGACTTTCGTGACGTGGGAAATAAACCGATCGTGCCGGAACGAATTGATCATTAGACCCTCGTACTATAATGTAATACCCGACTTCATGATTATGAAACTAGAACAGCTCGCTTAGCTGTAAGAACTTCAGAAAATATAATTTTGAAGTACAACCAAATGTGAGAATTAAGTGCCATTATCTGAGTTACGCTCCCGAAACTTTAAACGCTTTTTTCTCGAAACTTCTTTTTTCGACCTAGTTGACATGATATCTCAAGTTCTACCTAAACGATTTATTTGAAATTCAGCGGATATCATCTTTGCTTACCCCTCTATATCCGGGAGCATGGTTTTGAAAAAAAAAATGCAATATGAAAAAAAAAGTGACAAAAAAAAAATAGTCGTCGCAATTTTGCGGAAAAAAAGAATGTCTTTTTTTACATGGTCCGGCCATAGCGACGTCCTTGATAATCAAGTTTTTTTGTTTTTCTTAATTTCATAACACTACAAGGGTTGGAAACATGTCAACCAGGAAGCACTTTTTTTTTAAACCCCCACTTCACTAACCTTTAACTCTTTGAATTTTAGTTTTTTTTTGTATTTTTTTTATATTCTTGAAACGTCTATAGACATTTTGTTAAAAATATATTGTAAAAGGTTTTTTTTTATCCTACTCGTAAAAACGCCTAAAATTTAGGCCTCTAACCGAGGAAAACTCTACCTGCTAATAGTGAGGTGATTTCGCCACTATGGTTATGTGATAACATTTGATGACGCGTACGTTTCTATAGTTTTTTACGATTTTAAAAGACTTAATAGACTTAATAGACTCCGAAACCATTTGACCGACCACAATAAAATTTGGCGCATATATGTATTTTTTCATGGAAACGGTTTTTATGACCCACTTTGTTGTAACTTACCACTAGAACCGCTGCAGCACATCAACTTCTATACCATTCGACCGATCGCCATGAAAATTGGTATACATAGACATTTGAGCGGCATAATATTTTTGCGCTATCCACTTTATTGTAACTCGTAAGTAGATGGCGCTGCAGCACATCAACTTATATACCGTTCATCCGATCGCCATGAAAATTGTAATACATAGGTATTACAATTTCGAAAAATTCGAAATTTAAATTCTAAGCATCAACATATATTTTGAAATTTTCTCAACAATAAATAATAATTAAATAATAAATTTAGTGAATATAGTGTAATTCGGCGGTTAAGTAACCCGACCAGGTTGCCACAAGCCTAGGCAATGGAAATATTTTCCTGAAAGTGTGGAGCTCGCCAAGACGTGTGGCCGACGTGGCGGGTATCGGGCTAAATACCTCCAATCATGATGAACAGTCCAACCTTCCGGATGGAGAGTGATTGGCAAGGCGTATGCCCAACGGTGGGCGAAAGCGCGCTGATGAAGAAGAAGGTATTTGGGCATGGATAATAATTTCGCACTATCTCTTATGTTGTAGCTAGCCACTAGATGACGCTGCAGCACATGAACTTATATACCGTTTAACCGTGCGCCATGAAAATTGCTATACATAGGTATTTGAGCACGGATAATATTTTCGCACGTATTATATAATATACACGAATGTGTTTTATTTTAAATAAAGATAGCACATTCTCGCCCGAATTCGTTTCTTCTAGCCCTCACATAGATCTGAAATAGAGAAGCCATTCTCTCGCTCGATTGCCATACGTATACCGTATGGCGTTAGTAGCCAAGACCTTTCGACATATAAATACCTTGCGGTTTTTACTATTAACAAAGGCCCAAATCAAAAAATCTTGTAGATGATTTTTAACTCCATTTTTCATGTAGTATAATATCTTTGAAATCAAACCTCCTCAATTAAAAAAACACTTTTTTTTTTATTTCAAACAAAGAAAATATCACTTTTTTGTTGAGTTTGCTGTACAGAATCACCTCTTGAAAAAATGGTCGAACGCCCGGAACACACTGTATATAAATTAAATGCATTGTGTGGAGGATTGTTTACCTAGGAGTTTTTTTACCTCTGTGCTTAAGCCTACAAGTGCATCTCATATCCCTATTTGTGCTTTTTACTTTTTTTTTCTAGGTCTGTTAGTTCCTGAGATATAACATCACAAAGTTTTGCCGGAAGGAGGCTCGCAACTTCGCGAGACGGGTGTCGTTGTGACGTCACGGTGCATAACTTGGTCCGTTTTACAAGCTTTTATTCACCTAGCAATGTTAGTTAGTTTTTTTAAGGGCAAATCTTGCAAACAAAATTATAACCACTTCCTCTTTCCTATGGAGTGGAAATTATACTTGTTGATTAAGTTCCGATGACAATGCATTTTTATTGTGAGCATTACCTGATTCTACACCCAGGGTCGGCTCCCGACGAGGCTACTCTTCCACGGTCAACAGCACATACACACAATTTCGTATACACATTCAATTATGATAGCCCATTCTAAATTTAACCATGACTTAACTGCTGCACCCAGGGTTGGCTCCCGATAAGGGGACTCCTCAACGGTCAACAGCACGGAAACGAAATTTGTATACGAATTCAATTATGATAGCCCGTTCTTTAAGTTTCACTGTGATAGGACTCCTCAACGGTTAACATCACACAAACGAAATTCTGTTAGCATTCAATTTTGATAGCCCATTTTAAGTTCCACCATGGCTGCTGCACCTAGAGTTGGCTCAGGACAGAGCATTTTAATAAAAGCTTGTTTTTAAAATGTGGTTTTACTAGTAATTTATTTTTTGTAATTCGTCAGATTTCTCAATGATATTGTAGCAGAGACCATTTGCTATGTATTTGATTCCTCTCAACGGTTGACGTCCAACGACATCTCAAGAACATGCGCAATATATGGCTGTCAGTGAGTGGACAGTGAGATCAAGGCTGTATGAAGAGAACCTGAAACCGCAGCTCTACGACGTTTTTTTCGTTTTGCTTGAGACACTGCAGTCCATATCAAATAGACACTGCAAAATATAAGCCTCATTTAAAATGACAATAGCTCTTGGCTTCAAAGCTACTCCTTGCCATTTTCTACCCTCGATTTAGTGATTGTCGGTTCTGTTAACCCATTTCGCCCCTAACCCCTTTAACGAAGAAAACAACCGCGAAATTGTCGACGTCGCCGCCTAAATTTTAAGCAATTCTCTGCTTTAATTAAAGTCTCTGTTGACACGAGTTGCTCTGGCTCTCATTACAAACAGAAATAGATCGGAGCGACAAAGTCGTTCAGTAAATCTCCTCTAAGCATGAATTTATTCGTCACTACCTTAGAGGAGACACAGCTTCAACGTCGTATTTGAACTCGTATTGTTAAATGCTTATACTTCATCCTGATTTCACGTCCAATTATACAGCTGGATTTTCTGTTGACAAAGAAATGGGCGCTTGTTTGTCGGCTACTGAAGATCAACCGTGTTTTAAATATGCAGGTAGCCAAAATATCCAGAGGCTTATCGAAGTAAATAGATGGATATCTTAGATATACTTATGATCAGTGTTGGGCAAACTATCGATTTAGTCGACTATCGATTGAATACCTTATTCGTGGTTAACGACTAATGATTGATTACGTTAATCGCCATTCGTGACTAACGATTGATTAGTTTCAATGGTAATCATGACTAAAAAATTGCGATTTAAATTCTCGATAACGGTGAACTTTAAGTTTTGGAAGTTTTTCGTCGACCGGTTAGTCGGACGTTCAATCCGTCGGTGGGTCAGACGGTCAGTCGCTCGGCCGATCGGTCAGACGGTCGGTCGGCCTGTCGGTCGGTCGGCCTGTCGGTCGTTCGGTCGGTCGCTCGCTCGGTCGGTCGGCCGGTCGGTGGGTCGGTCGGTCGGCCAGTTGGTCGGCCGGTCGGTCGGCCGGTGGGTCGGCCAGTCGGTCGGTCAATTGGTCGGTCGGTCGGTCGCTCGCTCGGTCCACCCCCAACTGGCCGAGCAACCGACCAGCAAAACCGCTGAGAATCTAAGTATAGTCAGCCAATAGATATAATAGAAAGAATTGTCGCGTGGCATCTAATAAGCAAGTTAGTCATGATTGTCGATTTACGATGGACGATTAACGACTAATTGATTTAGTCATGATTATTTCAATCGCGATTAACTATGACCGATTAATCATGATTGATCAGTCGATTGAAAAATTTCATCGATTGACCCAACACTGCTAATACCCAACACTGCACTTAAGAGCAATGAATCCGGGTCACTAACATAACTTAAATATCTCAGAAACTAAGAATGCTAGCTTATTCAGATAAAAAGTATTTTACAGACAATTTATTAGTATTCCAAATTAAATTATTGAAACTTCTTAGTTGCTTTAAAGTAATGCCACCAAAAAGGCTAACAAAAGAAATGTTTTTTTCTATTCTATTCTATTTTTTAAAATGCGAACTACCAATTTACTGCATTTGTTTTTGCTTTTGTTTCGGCTCTCAAGGGCTCCTGGTATTCAATATTCAATAATAATATGGTAATTATTGGATAAGCAAGCACTCTTAGTTTCCGAGAAATTCATACGTTTACGTTGGTGACCCGGATTCATTGCTCTTAAAACCTTCAAGTCGTCACATATAGAAAATTTTAGGAGTAATTTTTTAAACTATTTTTCAACAAAAAATGACAAATGTTTAACAAGTATAGACAAATCTTTGAAGGAGAATTCAAGCCCGTTTTGCAATTAGTACATTTCGTAACCTTATCCAAGTAGATTAAGAAGTTCAAATAGGAAAAATCACCAAAATATATTATTTTCAAATCTCACAGCTTCAAAGTCTATTGTGCTATCAAAACAATGAAATCAAGTCAAGTTTATTTATTGCCTTAAAAACCGTATAAAGAGTTTTTAAGTCAGTACACAATACTTTGGGTAGATTAAATTACATGATTTGATTATTAAATCCGAAGAACGAAATAAATATTGTATTAGATACTTAAAACTACAAATTCAGCTTACTTTGAAACATTTTGACGTAAGACTCAATTAAATTGTAATGAAGAAATACAAATACAAAATACAATTCATTATAGGAGAGAAAATAAAATAGTCATAATATTTTATAACGTAATAAAATGGTAAAAATGTAAACATAAATTAAGGAAATCAAATTAAAATTGTCAGTTACCTAATTAGAATTCGATTATATCATACAATTCTCTCTCAATAAGGTAGCCTTTTAGGTTGGACAAACTGGTAAAATAGTTTTGTTTACATTGTATTATTAGGACATGATCTATTTCTAACGGTATTATCTAAATATCAGGTTTTTATATTTTACTAATGGTATTATTACTACCATATCCGTGCTCAAATACCTAATTCTACCAATTTTCACTGCGATTGGTTGAACGGTATAGACGTTGACTGCAGCGCCATCTGGTAGCGAGTTACTATAAAGTGAATAGCGCGAAAATATTATGCGTGGTCAAATGTCTGTATAACAATATTCATGAAGATCGGTTGAGCAGTATACATAAATGTTGATGTGCTGCAGCGCCACCTAGTGGCGAGTGGCGCTATTCGATATTGGCGCAATTCCACAAAAGCGCCAAAATAATATGCGCGCTCAAATGTCTATGTATACCAATTTTCATGGTGATCGGCTGAGCGTTTTGATGTGCTGCAGCACTATCTGGGGGCAAGTTATAATAAAGGGAATAGCGCGAAAATAGTATGCATGCTCAAATGTCTGTGTATACCAATGTTAATGACGATCGGAGCGATAAGTCCGCTAATTAAGCAAAAAATATCTTTTTTGATTAAACCAGTGTAATATTATAATTAAGTAATGTTAATATTATAATTATTAATAATTATAATTATAATTAATGGTAATTGATTAATGTATAATATTATAATAAATTAATATTAAGTAATATTATTATAGCACAATAAAGTTATTCTATTATATCGGTTGCGTGGTTTAGATATTAATGTACTGTAGCGATATCTGGTGGCGAGTTAAAATAAAGAAAAGCGCAAATATTTTTGGGTGTATTCAAATGTCTATGTATACCCATTTTCATAGCGGTTGGTTGAGCGGTATAGAAGCATATGTGCTGCAGCGCCATCTAGTGGTAAGTTACAACAAAGCGGATATCATAAAAACTTTCTCCATGAAAACATACATATATTTGCTAGCTTTCGTGGTGATCGGTCAAACGGTTTCGGAGTCTATTAAGCTCGGACAGACGGACGGATATACAACATCCATTTTTATATACCTATATAGAGAAATGTCGTCTCAAAATGATTTATCTAAAAACACTTTCTCGGTTTAGTTTCCCCGCTGAGTTATTTTCCATTAACAGTATAGAGATTGTTATTGTATTGTATAGAGACTGTAAGACTTAAATTAAATTCTGAATCACGTTTATACGCAGGCATTTAAATAAATATTCGACTACGACACAGCCTAAGAGTCCCATTAAAATACGTTCAAACGAGATACTACGTACCTACAGGTGTACCCTGTGAGAGCAAGAGGAAATGATTACTTTACTTGGAAAGCCCTGCTAGATGCTCAGCAATAAATTTTTAAATAGAAATCATCCCAAATGCTGAAAAATATTTTTACCCATGATATAAACTATTTTAGCAATTCATGGAAAACTTTGAAAATGGTACCTGTGAGTTAAGAAGTTGTATAACTTTCTTGCAATAAAATGGTATATCGTCGATCTACGAGTATGTATATAGAGACCGCGTACGCGCCAACATTTCGAATTTTCGTTTTTTTTTTGTTATTTGTGTAATATCACGCTTCGAAGGGGTAAAATTGCTTAGTGTTCTTGTTTATTTGAAATTCTCATTGCAGTGGCATCTCGAGATAAGATTTGATGACTTTTATCAGGTAATACCTCTTACATGCTTAGTAGTAATCCCTCGCAAACAACCTAACTCTTTGATAGTTTTAATCATTAGTACAGTAAACTAATATATATTTTCAATTTTGTGCCATTTACACAACTAAAAAATACATCTTTTGAACGAAGTTATTCAGTTTTACCATGTCCTGAACAGTTTACTTGTTGGTATGCACGAGGTCTCACATTTAGAGCGACGATATAGATCGTATGAAATTCCCGCTCTTAAATTTAATTATTCTCTACTAGCTGACCCGACAGACGTTGACCTGACCAAATTTCAATAAATTTCTGTGTAATCGTTTTGTGAATTTGTGAAAAGTTACTGGAATATGTAAACAACGTAAAAATTGGTTGTGTCACCCTAAGGGGCTCTCTAGACGATCAAGCATGCTTGTCAAGCTTCGTGTCGCGGGCTGGGAGGGGATCGTAAATCGCAGGAAATATGCAAATATATTTGTTAAATATTTACCAAAAATGCCTAATTTTGTAGTTTTATACCAAGGAGCGTGTTATTCATCAATCAATTGCGTCTAATTAACGTGACTCCCTGGAATAAACTACAAAATTAAGCATTTTTGGTAAATATTTAAAAAAAAGCATATTTCCTGTGGTTTACGTTTACCTTCCAGCCCGCGACGCAAAGTTTGACAAGCATGCTTAATCGTCTAGAGAGCCCATAAGACTTTCCAGGCAATCAGACAACCCCCCCCCCCCCCTCACGACAAAACCCCTACCCCCCCTCCCCGCGACAAAACTCCTACCCCCCTCCTTTTCGACCCCCCAACCCCCCCTAACTCCTTTTCAATCCCCCACCTTCCAAACTTTACCCCCTCCTTAACTCCCCGCCCAACCCCACCATTTCTAAACTAACTTCCCCCTCCTGACCCCCCACCTCCCCACAAACTCCAATCCCCTCCACCGCCTTTCCCAATTTTTTTAAAGATTTTCCAGATTTTTTTTCGATTGAAAACATTCGATTGAAATATTTCCATCCCGAGTGCATAGTACTTAATCAAAACAAAAAAAGAATCAACCTAATATGTTGTTCCTATTAAAAAAAAGAAATACGAATATCCATCGGTCGAATCGTGAGTAGAATAAAGCACTTAAATTTTGTCCCGAATTTTCCAATTTTCCAGGAAACTTTTCCAATTTTCTTTCCGTTAGGACCTTATATGGACTATTACGAAAATTTTAAAAAAGAAACTAGCCAAATCGGTCCAGTTGTTCAACCTAATATGCGGTTACCAAGGAACAGCATTTCATTTTTATTTATTCGTATACGCTGAGTGTCCGTCACAATGTCAATCATGTCTGGATTTTTAATTTCCGGAAAATGTATACAGCGCGAACATATCGCGGACTAAATGTATGTATATTATAACTTATTACCAACAAAATTACATATATCTACTGATATGTATCTATTAGGGATCGTCCATTAATCACGCGAGGCTCGAAAGGGGGAGGGGGGAAGGGTTCAGAAAAAAATGCTAAATATTGAGGGGGGGGGGGGGTGTAGTGAGATATCAAGTGTATTAATTTTTTTCGACGTGCTAACGGACGTGCCAGCGGTGTGGACTGTACTTCTGTACAAAGATGAATGTTGAGGAACATGTAAATTCGTCACAAGCAATTTAATAATCCGAGCAATAATAGTCCAGAGATGCACAATGGTCGTCCTTCACGCATCTTCCTCGACGGAAATGTGCGCGGAAATGATGACGCCGAGTGGCCTGATGAGACCGACCTTGATCTTTAACAAAGCACAGTGCCAACAGCTGTCTTGCAAGACGCTTATCTACTTGTTAGTGTTGAAGTAGTGTTGAAATCTGTATTAAATACCTATATATTCATGTACCAGTACAAATATATCTTTTTCACATGATTACACTTTTATTATTTTTATGCCAGTCAGAAACAACCTGCAACCTTGCTGTCTAGCTGGGCATTTTTATCACGGTGCTTTATTTTCCAGAATTAAATTAGATTATACCTGTGTTTAAAGATAATATTATGTTTTTTTAAAGTTACTATGTACCAAAAAAATACACGTGATTTTGGTTAGTCTAAAACCTTAACACATATCACCAGGGGGGGAGGGAGGATAAAAAGTTGCTAAAAAACATCACGTGATTAATGGACGACCCCTTATGGACATCCGTGCTACTTTATAACTTTGTATTTAAGATTATACATATATTTAAGAATACTATTACTTGTAGGCAGTATAGAAAATTCTGTGACATACTTCTATCAGGGGATACCAAGCCACCTCTTAATGCTACACAACTTTCAAGATTATATTTATTTCAGGAATACAGGTATTTCTAAAGTAATGCATTTGGTATTACATTTTAAAGCTGATACATTGATATTTACGGATGATACAAAAAATTTCAGCGTCCGTAGCCACGTTGATTTACCGTTTCTCATATATTACCGAAGTTAAAAGCAGCGATGGGCGCAACCTGTACTTGGATGGGTGACCGGATGAGAGTCTGACCGCGTATCAAACCGGGTTCCACTAAAAGGCACACCAGCCTTATGAGTGAAAACACATAGAGAACACTAAAATTACGATATACAGAGAATATACGATAAAAAGAAAATAACAAATTAACATGAGAAAATAAATGACAGATAAATAAAATTAGGAATCGTAATTATTTTTAGTACATATTTTTTAATGGCAGTTTTAAATAGTCCTCGGGATTCGACGCATTTCAATTTTTCAGTATGTAATTGTCGATCAAGAATGAACGAGAAAGTTGCATGGATACTTCAGCACAAACAGGTCATGCAAAGTAAAGATTCCAAGATTCCCAAAATGTTGAAAAAATGATTCAAAAATCTGTAACGGACCTTAAGTCCACTACATACAATCAACAAATGCATCGATTTCCAGTGAAACCCACTGACACAATTCAGCTATTATTTTGACTCGTGAAGCTATGAATCAGCACGATGAAACAATAATTTTACTCAGAATATTTCAAATTGCATCATTCCACGGCCTATATAAACCGGCCAAAAAGCAACCAAATTATCAGTCCCCGATTGATCACCTTCCCCCAAGGTTGCGACGGCATATCCGGTAACACCTCTACGAGGTGGCTCAACGGATCCGGCTCTTTGGTTTCCTTTCCTCATTTTCCCTGAGTCTCGAAACATCAGTCTGTAATCCCACACACTCGAGCCGTGCCCAGTACAAGATACTAGGAGCACATATACAATCCTCATCCTTTCCTACATAACCTCCGTCGCGCAACCTCGCGTCTCCATAAAGTAATCCGGGCACTCGTTAATTCGGCAAGCGTTATAACTGGCAATATTCAATCGATTCAATCAATAAATATCTTCTGCTTCATCAAAACCGCCTTTAAATACGGAGATAACTCGCAAGTTGACACCGCCACCTCACATCGAATAATTTGGAGTCTTGTGAGGGGTGGTCCCTCACAAGTATATTGAGACTTAGATCTAGGCTAGGACCCAAAATAGCTCTAATGACATTTGTTGCAAAAGGAGCTGAGCCCCACTCGAGAATACCATACCTGCCATTTCTGGGTATTGGTCTATAAAGCAGCTATTTTTTGATATTGCGTAACAAATTGATGACAATTTGGATTTAATGTGGTTTGGGTGAATACCAAGGAATGTAACAGTTTCCAATATCTATTAGCTAGCCTATAAGTTAAGTTTGATTTATGCGCGGAATATACAATCTGCTTAGATTTTCTGAATGTTAGAACAATCCGTCAACCACTGGAACAACACGCCAGGTTTGAATCATTCAAAAGCGCTAATTAAGGCTTACGACCGTAAGACTACCTGTGAGGCCTTATCGCTAAATAGGAACAATCTACGCATACTGGTGAGGGCGCTCACGGGGCATTATGGCCTGAACAGACACATGTCAACCTTACATGGGTCTGTACAACCTTAATCTCCGGGACACGAAAATATGCAGCTTCTGCCAAGAGGCAGAGGAAACTCCCCTGCATCTTATGTGCGAGTGTGGCCCGCCGATGCGTAAAATACACATCATTTGAGTGGTCACTACCTCCAACCTTGGGAGGTAAAACAATCTGGCGCCAAAAGCCTGTTGCGGTTCTTAAATGACACGAGGCTTAGCGCAGAACTATAGCTGGTGGCGAACACAATGAATCAGCAATGGTCGCAGTGTTACAAGGCCCATAAAGACCTTAGAAAAGCCCCACACAACAAATAATAGTAATAGATTTCCTGAATGTTTTATTTTTTTTTACTAGTCGCTTGGCGACAACCAACTAGTTGCGGACCTCTAGACCGCATTTAAAGCGCGGCACCACGGAGACAAAGAAATGTGCGGTGTCGCGAGCGGCTCTGTAAATTTCCAGAAGCCACAATGAACACTTCGGCCGGTGTAAAATAATTTGCCCCTCGAAACGTGATGTAAATAGCAACTGAAAGTCTTTTTCGCGGGACGTGACGAAAATTCACTCCGCGCGATAATCTAATAGGGGCGGCTGGTGCGGTAGTCGTGCGGTTTGCGCTAGCATTAGCGCGCTCGTCCAGCAAATCCATCATCACACGTCCGTCTTGAACGTTTTAAATTTTTGAACGCGCGTTGCACCGCTAAACTGCAGAGATATTCCGAACGCATTCGCTTTTTGCCACAAAAGAAAGATATGCAACCAGGGTTGCCAGATAGGTTTTAAAAAACCGGACAATGCTTGGATTTACTGGGGATGTTGGGGGGATGGAGGGGGGGGGTAAGGATGATGAGAAACAAGTAGACATAAGTCACATCTGACAGTCCTACATTTAACAGTTCGCTGTAAAGGCAGCCAAAAATAGTCATTAAAAGCCATAGCTCTCCGAAAAAAAAAAAAAATATAGTACGCGGCTGGCGTACTATATTTTTGTTTTTTTTGTGTACTTATTCAAGATCAAAGGTTAAATAACCATGGGAATGTTAGAATATGAGGTGTATTATGAACTGGAAGTGATTCATCGCCAAAATGAACTTCAATGAGGTATAGAAAATAAAAGCTAATGAATTAATTATCATGAGTCGTCGATTTGGTTCGACATCAACAATAGGAATGTGATAACGCTTATCAGACAAAAGTAAATATATTAAAAATAATAAAAAACACGACTGCCGTTACAGAAAGTGAACTACAGTATTTAGAATTATTTATACTACGGTATTTTTATGAAATATTTTGTGGTTTATGTATTAATCCATATACATAGATGTATATTTCCGGTATGTGCTCAATTAGATCTTTGATTAGACATTTAGACATTTGGATATTTTGACAACTACTTACTTGATATTTGGACAGTTAAGGTACTCTATGATACCCTATCACACACTTCTAAATCGGTTTAAGCGTTTAGAAGTTATAATGGAATAAAGAAACGGAAAACATACATAGATGAACCGTGAACACATTACACTCCATTTTTTGTTGGACAGTGTTGTAAAAACCGGACAGTGCTTGGATAGACTTGGGTGTTAGAGGAATTGGAGGGGGGGGGGGGGGGAGTAGACGATGAAGAAAAACGAACATGTGCACATAGGTCATATCTGTCAGTATCTACATTTAACAGTTGCATGAAAAAAACCCGCTGTGAAGCGTTTCACATAACAGGTCTTATATACCTTGGGGTTAAGGGTGGGGGTGAAAAGTCAAGTTTGAATATAAATATGACACAGAATTCAGTTGTTTTACCTACTGACTCGAATAAAACTAATTTCGCAGTAAGTGCAATAGTAGAAAAAACGGAAAATCTTCAAGAAGTAAAGACTTCTCCTCTCAACGATTCACTACATCCATGTAAACCCGGTGTACCGAGAAAGATATGAGTAATACGCGACAACCACGTACGTATTTTAGCTACAATCTAGATTCAAAATCAATACTGAAAATATGTGCAGTGATTGTCTCATATTTTGCCTACTATTGGTACATTGTCAACATCTAAGCAACCATCTAATTGTCATGTAGAATGTTATCATTATCTGTCTTCTCGGGTATAGCAGTTAAAACTTTACACATTCAAAATTTATAACATAATGTAAACGTCTAGCAGAAGCGTCTATCATCCGATATCCAATTTATGCTAATTTGTGAATCGAGCTCCCCGCTGATTTTCCGGACGCGGACGGCCCAAGCGGTCGATTGAAAGAAGTGAGGTCACGGGGTTTTTATCGCTGCAGGTACGATAAAACAGCTTACAAAGGTCGACACACGTGACCACCATCGCGCTACGGCGTTGACGCGACGAACATACGATTAATACGTAATTTCAGCCCATTTAAATTTATATACTACCAAAATGGGAGAGTGTTTAAAGGGTATCCACAACGGTAAATTTGTAGTATAACATAATTTTCTACCCTTCCAAATCTCAAGCCGATGTTACTGCATGGAAACCTACGTACCTATTTCACAAAATAATATGTAAATGATAATATGAAAATAATAATATGGAAATAAATCTAAAATGTAAATTATATCAGATTAAACCGTCTGAAAGCATTTCTCGGTAAATTGTAGTATGACGTTATTTTCTACCCTAAGAAGTCTCAAGCTGACGTCACTGCATGGAAACCCTCAGTACCTATCCGACAAAATAAAATTCAAAATTGCTTCCATTCAAAATTTAACGTCACTTCTCCGCTGTCGAAAATGTAAATGAAATCAGTTTAAACCATTTACTTATAAGTACTAGACCGCGTGACCAGCCTGAGAATGCGTCAGCCGAATAGAAAGAGACAGCAGCATATAGTACTCCCTCTATCCTTGTTTAGTGGCGCATGCACGGACACACATACATATATCACTATGGCAACGCTAATATATCACCATGGCAACGCTTCGACGCCATAAGTCTGCTATGCTATAGATAAACGTGCTTGCGCAACTAGACTAGAGGGGGGGGGGGTCTCATATGCAGCTATCTCTTTCTATTCGGTGAATGCATTCACTCACCGTCCACCTTCACACACCCATGCTCTATTCTATTACCTCTATGGTTTAAACCGTCTAGAACCTTTTTTAGTAATCACAAGTAGACGAAACAAATCTCAATTACAATATATAAAAAACGTATGTATAAGAGTAAAACTTGTATTATAGTAACCGCCTTATAAGGAGTAATATGTTCTATAAAATTATGTTTCAATAAGCTGGTGTTATCCTTAACAGCTGAAACCTATTTTATACAAGTTTTAAGTTTTTACAAATTGTAAAAACTCAAAACTGGATATTAGGCACATTGATATTACAAAATACAATGTTATCAAAACTCAGCACTAGGTATAGATACGACATCAACTTTCGTTTTCCAAATTCACATTAGATGTGGCAGATATTTTATATATGTAAGAAGGACAGTCGATAGTTTGGAAGCTATAAACATTTGAAAAATACAATAAAATAGGCTTTTAATCTATATAAGTAGTAACAAAATTAAAACAGCCACAAGTAAAATTTTAGTTATCATTATCTAATCATCAATCATTATCATTTTAGAGATTTAAATATAAAAATAAGGTTTAGAAATCGTAAGAGTATATATTCAATATAATCAAGTGATTTATTATTATTAATTATATAAATAATCAAATCAAGTCACGTTAATTATATGCAGTCAGAATATATAATATTAAATTCAGATTTAACTAATTATATTATGTGTATTTATTACAATTCTTATAAATTTTAAATTACAATTGATAATGAAATAGGTAAAAAAATATAAAATAATTACCAAAAAAAACCATTGGAAATTTAGTAGAATTAAAGGGCTATAATATAATGTCAAAGGCAAGAAGAAGAAAACGAGAAAAAAAAATATTTTTTAAATTATTTCTTTTTAATATTCTGGTAACTAATATTCCTAACGTCCATTAACTCCGAAGTTCAGATGCTTGTCTAAATGAACTGAACTTACTCGTACTATAAAATAATCACAAAATTACGCCAAATGCAGAGGAAGATATTAAGTCATGTAATCTTCCCCGCGCTTTGGACATTAATATTTCAAGTATCAATTAAAATAATCACATTTTATTTTTATCTAGATTTAGGCGGGGGTACTTTCAAAGAGACGTAGGCTTGATTATAATTTCCAGCTGTCATGCATGTGTAGGCTGACGTTTATTATTCCGGATATTCATACCCGGCCGTGAAGGCATCAAAACGTCACTTTCAGGCAGCTGGATATATTTTTGAAATACAGAGGATAAATTATGCACTTCGAAAAGTGGACGCAGGCTGAAATACGCATGATAGCTTAAAAGAGTTAATATTAAAGTGCTAAACGATTTTATGGAATGTTTTTTATGGAAACACTCACCTGTTCTGTCTGACAAAGTGAACTGTTAAATTATTTGTAATAATAATAATAATAAAACGCTTTATTCTTAAGAAAAGGTGAGCTTAATACCTGCAGGCGATATCTTAGAGCTAACCTATACTATTGTATGAACATTATTTGCGGTTTGTAAAGAATATGACAAATAAAATAAAAGAGGATAGAAAGAAATATATACTTAACTCTTTGTGGGTATAGGATTTGCCATACCAAAATAATATAACACCTACAAGGACACTAAAGTTTAAAACGAAGGGAAATGGGACGGGAAAGGGAATTTATCTGGAAGATTTCAAATGCTCTCTGAGTCTGTTTTTAAAAGTTGTTATGCTTGGCGCGGTTCTCACATTTTTCGGCAAAGCATTTCAAAGACGGGCTCCATGCACGGTGAAAGAGAATGAGAAGAAGTGTGACTAGGGATAGAGAGTAGCAGGTTGTCTTTTGATCTCAGAGGGCGTCCATGAGCCGATAGTGCAGTAAATCTGTCGGTAAGATAATTGGGAACGACGCCATCCAAGATCTTGAAAAGCATACAGAGAACTCGCATGTCTCTTTTCTCCCGAATCGACAGGCAGTGAAGATTCTCTCTGTACTCCGTGATGTGGTCAAATTTTCTGAGGCCATGGATATACCGATTGCAAACATTGTGGAGACGATTAACTTTGGTGAATAACTCCTCTGTGAGGTCGAGAAATGCGACATCTCCATAATCCAGAAGGAGGAGAGCAGACTGACAAATCTTGCTCTCCTCCGGGAGGATATTTTTCAGCCTATTCAGCGAATAAAATCGGCCGAAGAGTTTGCGTCGCATTTCTCGAATATGTGACCGCCATGAGAGGTTGTCGTTCATATGAACACCGAGGTTTTTAACCTCGAAACTGAAAGGGACCTCATCCACGGATGTTGATTGCAGGACGGACGTATGTTGATTCCAGGTACAGATTCCATTTGTAGGATATTTTAAAAACAAAAATATGTTTATTAGGTCGAAAAACCAGGGAATCATTTGAGAAACAATAAATAAATAAATTCTATTACTAATAAATCAGAAAAAGCTTTTTATTCGATCAAAGAGTTTGTTAATTTAAAGTGATTTTTTGAATTTAGGCCATTTTTTTGACAATTTAAAGAAGCATTTATAATTATTTTGACTTTTCTGATTTTTAATTATCTTGAATATTTTAATTGATTATTTTAATGTGTAGTTGACTGTGTAACTGAGGAATATTGACTAATGTGTAACTGAGGAATATTCTGGATTCCAAAACGCCAAAAACTGTTTATCATGCTTTATGTGAATCGCTAATTACTTACGGCATAATTGGATGGGGTGGTTGTGGTAAAACCCTGCTAGAGCCATTGCAAGTTGCGCAGAAATATATACTCAAAATTATTCTTCGCAGACCATATCGCCATCCCAGCAATGAACTTTATGTGGAAGCTAAAATCCTTGATTGTAGGCATTTTTTTTTTAAACTTCCCGCATAAAGCTATTTTTGGACAATAATTCAAATTTAGGAATAATTCAGAACCGAAGACCAATAAGACAAGTTTTAGAAAATAGCTTAATAATACCCAGGATGAAAACATCATTTGGACAAAGACATTACTCTTTCATTAAGCCAAGATTGTAATATCTTGGCTTAATCAATATGGAAATAAAAATGAATTTGACATTTAGGGTATTCAAAAATAAATTAAAGGAATGGTTGTAGAGTTATTACAGACTAACCATACATCAAATGTTAGAAATTATAGTTTAATAAAACTTAGGTGCACAAATAATTAATATGTTTTTAAATAGTATGTATGTTGATTATATTTTAACATTCAACTAATTACCATTCATTCATTTTGTTGTTATACGTATAAGCCCTCTGCCACAACTTCTCGCGCGCGTACCGCTCTATACTAAAACTCATACAGAGCGTAGCAACGCAAAACGACAAGCGCAAGGCAGCATTTCTCAAATCCAAAGAGGAAGCCCGGTTCGACAAAAACCGTTTTAACTACAGCAAAACGGTTTTGTCTGCCGCCAAGGGAAAAATCCAAATCCCGGAAGAAATGGCCACAGAATACTTTTCGACCACGTATGAGGACCCAATGCGGCTCCATAATTACAGCCCTCCGCCGGGCATTACACCTGCGCCCCTGCCTACGGTAGCTTTTGCTTCTCAACCTCCATCTCTAGATGAGATTCTTAATCAAGTAAAGAGGAAGCCGTCGGGCTCTACTCCGGGTCCCGATGGTATTCCCTATTTAGTATACAAAAAATGCCCCTGCCTTCTGCAATATTTAGGATCCATCTTCCGAAATATATGGAATAGCGGTGTAGTCCCACAGAATTTTGGCCGAGCGACAGTCATCTTAATTCCGAAGGTCCCAGTTTGCACCGGACCAAAGGACGCTCGGCCCATTGCTCTCACAGACACTGTGGCCAAAATCTTTTTTAGCATAGTCCACACGAGGATGAGCGAATTCATGCACCGGAATGAGTACCTTGGAGTATCAGTTCAAAAAGCCTTCATGCGTGGCGTCTCGGGCTGCCTCGAGCACAATTCTCTCCTGGCTGCTGCCATCAAGGATGCGAGACAGCACGAACGCCAAATCAATGTATGCTGGCTCGACCTAGAGAATGCCTTTGGGTCAGTCCGACACAGTCTCCTCCACTTTGCACTCCGCTGGTACAACTTCCCACCAGTCGTGCGTGACATTGTAGCCTCCTACTACAACTGTCTGACTTTCCATGTTAAAACGCAAGAATGGACTACCCGCTCTATACCATATTCAATTGGACTATTTCAGGGCTGTTGCCTCTCCCCGACGATTTTTAATATAGTTTTTAATATACTGCTGGAAAGCCTGACCCAGTTTGACAGGAAGTGGGGCTACCGTTTTAAAACAGACGGCCAATACACCACGTCGTGCCTCGCTTTTGCCGACGACCTAACTTTCATCACCAGAAGCCCCAAGCAGCTTTCCCTGCTATTACAGAAAGTGGAGCTTTTCTGCGACTGGTCAGGCTGTATAAAAGTGAAGCCCTCCAAATGTTTTTGCCTTGGACTCGCCCGCATGGGCACAAAATTTACATCCTTTGACCCCAAAATGGTCTATAAGGGCTCTAATATCTCCCTTATAGACCCAAACAATCATTTCAAATTCCTCGGCAGAAAAATCACCCATCAGGGAAAAGACGTCTCGGGCGATCATGTTATAGAGCATTTCAAAAGTTGCCTGGCGAAAATAGATGCCTTGCTAATTTCTGGCCCTCGTAAGGCCTGGATCTATGACAATTATCTAACGTCACATTTGTCATGGCCCTTTCTTATTTACGATTTTACCAAAACCCAACTGTCCCGTCTAGATGCGCTGGTGACAGCTAGTTTAAAATTCTGGCTGTCCTTAGCCAAACCAGCTGACCCCTCGACTCTCTTCAGGTCCAAACAAAATTTTGGGCTAGCGCTTAAACTGCCCTCTCTGCTCTACGCCAACTCCAGAATAACCAAAAATTCGATTCTGTGCAATTCCAAAGATCCGGCAATATCGAAGCACGTAATAAGTGGCCGTAGTGATTCAAATGATCTACAAGCCCGCGTAGACTTCCACAAAAAGTTCCTTACTGGAATCAGCCAGAATGGCACTGGTCTGGGGTATAGCAGTACAACCACGAGCGACGTGGACTTGAAGAAGTCTCTTTTGCGGGGAGATTACGACAGCAAGAGTATGGCTCATGCTTTTGGCCTTCAATGCCAGAATGATTGGACAACAATTGGGGACTTTTGCATTCCGCCTCCAATGCACTGGAAGGTAATGCTCTATGACTGGACGCCAGAGATGCTGAAATTTTATTTGAATGCCTTTCAGCATACACTTCCAGACCCCAGTAACCTCGCTCGTTGGAGCTTTGCCGAGGATAGTTCTTGTCCCCTCTGTAGCAATACCCCTTGCACAGCTAGACACATTCTAGCTGGCTGCAAGGTGGCCTTAGATCAAGGACGGTACACTTACCGCCATGACAAAGTTCTCGCTGTTATTCGCGAGGTAATTAGTCTCTCAGTGGCTCGTGCCAACAAGGGTTTGACAGTATCCCCCAAACCCCCAATACAGTTTGTGCGGGATGGCTCTAAAGGCAAAAAACATTTAACTACAAAACCTTTCTCAATAATCGAGAAAGCTACAGATTGGATTCTGGAGGTTGATTCGGTCTCTAAGCAGTATAAATTCCCTGAAAGTCTCGGATGCACAGCCCTCCGTCCAGATATAACTCTTTACTCTCTATCTCGGAAGGTGGCTCTTATTGTAGAATTAACTGTTCCATGGGAATCAAATATCCCAAAAGACCACGAGTACAAATTAAATAAATACCATGATCTTGCAAATGCCGTAACCCGGAACGGCTTCACTGTTCACCTTCACGCGGTGGAAGTTGGCGCTCGTGGCCTGCCAGCTAAATCTCTATTTCACCTCTTTAAAGATCTTGGCCTTTCCAGAAAAATAATCAACTCTTTCTTAGAAAAATTATCTAAAACTGCGATTTGCGCATCTCAAATTCTATGGCTTCGAAGGGGGAGTGAATGGGTGGTAAGGTGAACCTACCACAGCCGGTTCGTAAGTCCGGAATCCACTGCTCACCCCCCAGAAGTGTAAAAAAAATAGTATTATGATGGGCCCGACTCCGGTCGGTGAATTCCATGGCAGCTCCGTTTGTATTTATTTATTATTTTGATAATGAATTGTACTTCATTTTATATTATTTTTTATATTTCTTAACATATATTAAGTATTACTTATTGGCTTTTTTATTTGTTTTTATTATTATATTATTTATTTATTTTATTACAGATTTATCTTACTCTTTACTTTAGTTTTATGTAAATTCTCTGATTGTCTCGCTCTATTTGATTCTTTTTTTTTTAAGGATCATATTTTAGATCAATTTAGTTTTATGAGCATTTTAATAAAACTTTTACAGTCCTGTCCGTCCTAGAACGGGCTAGTCCCAGTTGGGTGACAGAATCAAATAAGCAAAAGGTTAGGGTTTCGCCATTCGGTTCCTGTTATTTTTATAAGCAAAACAATGTTTTATAGTAATTAATTCTTAAATAAATAAATAAATAAAATAAAATAATTCTTCAGTATCGCCAGTTTTAAAATGTTGCATATCGACATATCATAAAAGCAATAATAAAGAATTTTGAACTTATAAGTACCTGATCATCAATTTGTATATTGTAAAAACGGAAGAATAAACTGTAATTTAAATTTACCTAGATATTACGTTTCTACAATCTGTAAAGATTTTTTGGAAATTAATAAATTAAAAAAAAAAAATTAAAATGTTTATAATTACGGAAAATGTTTCCTATAAAGGATCCCTGTGGGATGCCTCTGATATACGGTGCTGTTGTTTTTTTTGCTGGTGAAAGATGTACGAGCTCATCGGTCACCTCGCGACGTGAACATATCGCCGGTGATAATATGCTCACGCAGCCAGTCCTTTCGCAGTCGATAAACGAGGAAACAAGTCCGCAATTAACAAAGGCTTGTAACTTGTAATGGCAGGTGTTGTCTGTTAAACCACAAATTACAGACACTGCAATATACTCTACTGAAAGCGTATATGTTTCGGGGGTGTTGCCTCGTCCCCAGACGAGAAAACACATCAATAAATCGAAACGTAGGTTTACCTTCAACTAAATTCATTTTGTTAGTTCTCGTGTTAGACATCTGATCAAAATATATATGGCTGTTTAGAATTTTAATACTATATTTCAGTACATTATAGTGCAATTCATTCAAGAAAACATTAAAAATTACGATCTGCCAGCCTATAACAAGCACTCCTCTTAGGCGGCAGCGGCGACATCATGAGTGATATTATTACAACTTGAAATTTTAAATTAATATTTGCTGTGTATGAGATATTAAATAAATTCTTATTTTTTTGAAAGGCCCATGTATGCTATTATGTATCGAATATGACATCGTTTAAATGTCCGCCGCGGCTTCACACGGTGGCATTAGCTCCGATCCAAGAGGTCCAATTTTCAATGACTGTGCCGCATAGTACCGGCTGAATTAGAGCGATGGCCTGGGTAATTTTAACTTTACGGGCATCGCTCGATTGTGGGCTATTGGCATAGACCTGCAACTTCAGAATACCCCACAAGAAAAAGTCTAGCGTGGTCAAATCGCACGATCTTGGTGGCAAATTCACGTCACCTCCGCGAGAGATAACCATGCAACAACGCACACTTATTTCGATAATAAAGATTTAACGTGCTGCTCAATCGTATAACTTGCCATGGTGGTTTGGCATCAGTGACTAAATAATAAACAACAGATTTGACAGACGCCGCCAAAACCACATAGCCGCCACAGACTGCTACTAACATAGACACGCCCTTATTGAAAAACCTTACAGATAAAAAAAATTGGTTGTATCACTCCAAGACTTCCCGGCAAGCAGACCACCCCCCCCCCCCCCGCACCAAACCTCTCAACCACAACCCTCCGGGGTTCAAAAACTCCCTCCCCCCTTCCCCGCGCATAAAAAACCCCCAAAACCCCAAAACTCCCCCGCCAACAACCCCTCCCTCCGCTAACTCACTAAACCCCCCTCCCCGCTTCCGGATAGTAAATGTGTCAAGTGAATATGATAGCAAGAGTAGTATATTTTAGTATTTTGTAGTATTTCCGTAATATTAAAATTTCTATTTTCCAATATGATATAGTATTTTCTGAAAAACGGCGGTATTTTAAAAAAGTTAAATTTCACATCGCTTTTTTAAGAGATGTTCCAACCTAAATAAGGTTTTGACCCTACGACGCATCTGCGTACTAATTTCAGGTCTCTAACTGCAATATTTCTAGATGAAAGTATTACTAGCGCGCCCTCTGGTTGACCGATTTCAACTACAACCTTATCAACTCTTGCCATAACGGAATGATGCCTGCTTCCCAAATTTCAGCTCAATCGGATGAAGCGCTTAGGTGCTATCGTGGAGGAATACACACAGGCACACACACACACACAGTCACAACTAGAGCTGTCGACTACAACCGGCGAACCCGTCACCTCAGGAAGTTTTAACGAGTTGTATCGTTCTTTCTCCCGTGAGGTGAGCGCACAAGACTTAGGACAAAACAGTCCAACGTAAAGTTACGCCACATGCCCGCAAGAAGCCAACGCCTTACCGCGAAATAGCCAGGTAAGTCAGCAGCGGGCCGACACTCGCGCCCTTACTATCAGTTGCAACCAGATTACTCCAGTCTTCCGGCTGGTTACGGATTCGAGGTCGCTTGCGCGGTCCTCTCTCTTATGGAGCGGTGATTCTGTGTCAACCGAATCTATCACGGACCACGGCATCCTTTGCCCGGCTTATTCAACCGGGACAGGGCGGCCGAATGGTCGTTTCAAGAGAAAGCGGGGGTGGTTGTAATTATAATATTAACCTCTGGGAACAGTAATGTTACCTACAGGATACATTACTGTTCCGAGACTCCCCAGGCTGTTGGTCGGAGTGCACAAACGATTGGCTGACGCCGCACGGTGCGAAAACCGTCCAGGAGCGCCCGAAGGTTGACTCCTATGGGAGACTGGCCCGCAGGCCAGCGTCCTACCCTGCCTCTCCTAGCTGCGTGGAGTCCGCCAGACCCTGAACGAATTGGTCTTCGTGGCCATCTCCAATAGGGCCCATTAGCTTCCAAAGTCACACACAGACTTCAGTCTGGAAATGGTCCTAATCATCTCAGGGGGTGTCAAAATGAATTCCGTCTTTCGAGTTTTTTTTAGTGCGTTCTTAAGACTTTCCCTTGGGCCGGGAAAGTAAAATTGCTATCACGCTTTCTCCTAGCAGCAGTGTCTCGCTTCCGCTTTTGCCTGCAATTCGTATTGAACGACAGATCTATATATCTATAGCTATGGATAATGAATATTTCTAACACTCTAGCAATATGTGGGCGGGTCTCTGGCCATAAAAAATATTAAAGCGAGCGCTTAATCATATTCCCAACATTAATGTCAACGCCATACTAATAGTCTATAATTTGAATTTAAAACGGCGAGTTGATCAAGCCGCACGACTCCCGGCGATAAATCCATTTTCCGAGTAAAATTCCTCACGGCACATTTCCCTTCCATCCACTTAGAATGTTTCTTTTATTACTTCGCCAATGGTTATAACGTTATTTAATATTACGACTTGGCGCAGTCTGCCGTGCCATAGTCATCCACGTAAAATGCGAAATATGAAATGGAAGCGGCGGGTATTTTGTGTAGTATAACGGCCGGCGTGGGTCGTTAAGTAAAATCCAGTATGGAGAGCTTATTAAATTCGAGAAGGCAGTATTTTTTATCGGTTTTCATTATGATCGTCCTTAAGCGATGAAAAAGGATTTACAGCTCCTTAGTGCGAGGGCGGCCCGAAGGGTGAGTCGGGACGGGCGCGCCACGCCCCGAGTCCCCACCCAAGGGGGGCGGCACGAAAGTGGCGCCGTAAAAATGCATTATTAAATGACAATTAAAAACGATTCATCGAAGACTATTCCGGCTATTTGACATACTAAACAAGATAAGTAAATATATTAAAAATAATAAAAACACGACTGACATAAAAGAAAGTGAACTATTGCATTTATAATCATTTTATTACGGTTTTTATGAAATATTTGTGGTTAAGTATTTATAAGAATAAGTATTGATTTTCAAAAACCCGATCTGGGTATAGAAATTACATATCTAATGGTATTTCTACAAATAAAATTACATTTCAAATTGCTCATAAAATTATAAAAAACTAATAATTGAAAAAAACATAGAAATTAAAAAATCAATAACAAAAACATAAAAACTAGAAAAATTAAAAAACATAAAAAACAACAGAAATAATGAGAAAACATAGAGCAATTCAATAACAAAAATATATGAAAGCTAGAAAAATAGAAAGCATCCAAAGAGTTCTACATAAACTACATTTAATAAGGATCAATCTAACATTAAAAAAATACGAATAAATTTATCAAAATGTAAAAAACAGAAATTTAAATTACAAATAATAATAATTCAAAAAATTATCTAAAAATATTCAAATTTTAATAATCAAATTAAGTAAAAATAATTATCCATATATGTAGATAGACGTGTATTTCCGGAATTTACTCAATTTGCCGCGAAACACGATAAATTTCTGTTAATTTATTGACATTTGGACATTTAGGCAAGTATTTTGTACAGTATAAGTACCCTATAACACTCGGGATGACATAACGATTCTAACAATATCACACACTTCTAAATAGGTTCAAGCTTTCTATAGGTAGAATTCAATAGGTAGAATAAAAATCAGGGTTTCATCATTAATACATACCGGGTTTTTTCGGAGTAGCTACAATTGCGTACTTTTTTACAGAAATTAGTATAACAGGAATTCATAACGGTCGGGGTATCAGCCACAAGGAAAATGCAACAAAAATATTATTATAATAAAAAATAAAGCAGCGTGCAACATTTTTGTTTTTATTGACTTTTCAATGACTTTCACCAAGTAATTATCATAGTATTCTGAAGTTTAACAAAAGTAGACATAATTTTAGATATTTTTTACCTATCCTGTACGAGTATTATATAATTCGTACTATTTCTGCAATTATGATCCTACGATATTATTGGGGTTTACAAGTCTGAATAACAAAGCATCCGACACCAAAATAGATATTTCAGTCTGCATTCGCTTTGCAAATTGCATAATTTATCACGGGTAGAGTACGTCAACAATATTTTCAGTCGCATAAGTGACACTTTAAGTACTTCACGGCCGGGCGTGAACGGAACTTTAAGATATAGAATATAAGCACGTTTATAACGGGCTGTTTGCTATTTGTGAGATCCGGATTTTCATTATTTCCGGTTTATTGACCGATGCCGAAATATGGACAGACAACAAGTAACATAAGTCTACGGGTTTAATGGACCCTCACTCCGTCCCATCTTTGTCCGAAAAGCCAGTGAGACTGTGGCTGGACTGGTTGCTACCTACTTAAATGCCAGGTAGCGGACGATTTATCAATCCTTGTTTTTGAATTTACGCTATAGAGCTCCATGCATTTTAATCGCTAGTGTACACGTCGGCAATATATCCACGGGATCTATTTGTCTCTTTCATGCACCTAGGTTACCATTCCCCTAGGAAGAGAATACATCCCAATCGTAGAGTTTACGAACGTTGCCAGCTGTCAAATGTGGATTTCATACATTTTAAGCGCTGAAAATGTCAACTGGCTTTGTTTAATAATTCGGACGCAACATCATAACGCTGACATCCAACGAGTTGCCTAATAAGTGGGTAATTATGAAAATCATAAGTATGAGTTATATATGGAAACCTTCCTTGTAAAAAAATATTTCCCCTGGTATACTTTCGTCTCCGTCCATGTAATTAAAAATCGCGTTCTACGTGCCGAAAGAAAACACTCGATTCGATTATTCTATGAGCAGCTGGCGAAAGTGACCGGACTTGTCCATATCATATCTAAAACCTTTTTTTTCGTTTCGTATTGTAAGGACCTATAACTATTGATCTTAATTAAATTTTCAATCATGACAAAAGTGCTCTAAAAAAGCAGTTGAATCCTATGATATTTCAATCAAACCGAGTCTTCTCCGAGTGAAAACACTTTTTGTGTTTTTATTATTTTTTACTAAAAGCATTTTAAACATTGTAAGGCATTCATAAAAAACCTTTTTTTTTTGAGAACACATAAATATTTGCATTTCATTCAACTCCGACATGTCCAATCAAGTTTTATTAAAAACCGTATAAAGTTCGTAATGTTCAAATATTCTCAATCAAAGTTAGACTTGCACAAATATGTTTTCTATATACACCAAAGTGTAGATCCCTTATTATTAGTAGTGTCGCAAAATTAAAGATTGTTATCAGCTTTGTATCAGTGCGTCGAAATTACATTCTTTACAAGAATAAAAATATGGTAGAACCTGTACAGTCAAAATGGCTTTGAACAAAGCATGGCATTCCGCAGGGAAGAGAGTCCTTGGTTGTCTGCTAAGTGGCAACTAAATTAGCAATACCAACTTATCAAAAAAGTAAAAATTGACAATCTGTGAAAATAACAGGGAATTATGAAAAACGATATGTCACCATAATTTGGATAATAAATATATTTAAATTTCTATTTCTCTTAAAAAAGTTTTCACATATTAATCTATTTTTAATCTTAAATCATCGCCATAAGGAGTTTCTGTTTTTTCGTCCCCCTGTAAAGTTTTATTTCTTGGAGTAGTCCGGTTTAGGTTTGCCAACTCCTCATATAGAATAAAAAGCTTCAACTTAAAAACCGCGTGACAGCTGGCAATTATTGTCAACCCTACACGTCTCGCAAGCGCATGACGTTTGAATCCAGACGAAATAAAGTGTGATATTTAACCTATAATTGCAACCTGAAATATTAATGCAAAAAGCGACGCTTTTAGTCCAGGGAAAATATCCATTAATAGCCTTTTTTTCACGTATAATGCATGTGAGCCAGCGATTTCCTGATACCTCCTAAAGGGGTAAAATGGGATTTCATGATAGGTAAAGATGAAGGCAAGGATTGGATCATTGTTGAGTCACAAAATAAAACTAATAACAACATCATCTTTATTTGATCTAACTAAATACCTAATCACTAATTATTAAGGATTAGTTAGTGAATTAGAAAATTTTAGGTGATCATTTTTTATCTGAAATACGAATACAATCATGAAATGCCCCACAGGGATGATATTGGATTTTCGACAATGGTTTCAATGATAACGAAAGAAAGGAACCGAAAAATATAATATGCAATAGCTATTTTTTTTAAACTAATCTTTTTTTGATATTTGTTAATATCTAAAATGCTTTAAAAAAAGGTTGGGAACCGCTAATGTAAGCAGTGAGGATCAATTTCTACTCGCGACCACTGACCTATAAATATGTAAATATATTAAAAGGATTAAAAAACACGACTGCCGTTACAAAAAGTGAACTACTGTTGTTAATTATTTTTATTGTGGTTTTTATATGAAATATTTAGGTTAGGTTAGGTTATTCATTGGATAGCACAATGGTATTTTGAAACTGCGCCAGTATTATGTTGAGATTCGGGTCGGGTTACTGGGTATTTATTTCAAAAACTAGAGTATGAATATACTCGTATGTATAGAGATAGAAAGATGCTATTATGAAAAAAACTACAGGAATGCTATTAAGAAAAAACTGCCGAAAACTGCAGGCTGGGTAAAAGAGAAGAAAGGTCTAACGTAAGGCGTGGGACTGATCAGACGCGCACTCGGACCTATATTACACTTCACGTTAGTGCTTCATCTTTGTCTATTATTTTTTTATCGTGAAATGAAAAAAGTCAATATATAAAAATTACACATGATCTATGAAAATTCTTGCCAGACTTTGTCTTGCATAACAGGCTTCGCAATAAATCGCGAGTCAACGTAGCGCGTCTCTGCCTGTTCTGTTGCCCGGCGACCGCGATAGGAAAACAGGAGAAAAAATATATGGTGAAAAGGTTTTTTCCACTAATAATCGCCAATAACATGTTTTCTCGAACAGATATTCTTTGATGTTGAAAATTCGTAATGTGTAGGTTTCATTCAATATGATGAAAGAAAGTTGGCTCCCCCCAAACCACCACCCTCAAAACCACAACCCAATCCCCCAACTTTCCAAACTCCCCTTCCAACCGCCCCTCCCAACACCCTTCTCCTCTCCCAAACCCTCCCCAAATTTCCCTCCTCCTCGCGCCAAACCCTTAACCCTTAACTGCTGCTCCACTCAAATAATTAATTCAAGCTAAAACAATCAACAAATGAAATAATCAGTATACGCATTATATTAAATACAAAACAAAGTCAGTGTTTTGTTTATTTTGGAGTCGTTGTATTTAAATTGATTTCTGTAACAAAAAGAATATACTCGATTTAATAACGCCCGCTACATTCGTAAAAGAGCGTCATTGTGTAATCTTCTTTTATCTACGAGTGAATTTCACAAAAGCAGATGAACTTCAAGGCGTTACCGAGAAACTTTACCGCAATGAAAGAAAGTTAGCAAGATTACGTTTCAGCCGTTAAAATGAGGCGAATGAAAGAATGAATGTAACCTACTTTTCGTAACAAGAACCTTTAGATTCCCATTTTAACGAGGGTGCTCTATCCATTTCACTAGTAAAATAAAGTAACTTGAACTTAGAACTGTCTGGGGCTAAAAAACAAAATAGCATATTTTTATGCGAGGAGACGTAAGCCAATGTTAAACTAATATAAATAAGAGAATAAACTAATAGTTTAAAAAAACACTAAAAGCACGCTTTCGGGCTATGATACGATATTCACATACACACGGCTATGATACGATATTCCATCATGGAATGCCAGTGCCTATCTTCCAGCTTCATCATCAGACCTTGAAACCTAATCGTGGTCAAAGTTCATTCCAAGACTTTTCTAACAAATCCAACCACAGCTATGATACGATGTTCCATCATAAAGTTCCAGTTCATATCTTCCGACTCCATCATCAGATCAGTTCGACAGTACCATATTATATATTATCGAAAGTACATATATTATCGACAGTACATATATTATATATTAAAATACATAAAACTTGTATACTATTCGCATCGCGCATTGGACTTTATGGTAATAATAAATAAGACTAAAATTCATTTACAGCGTGTAGTTGTAGTAACCGATGTCGTTGTCTAGTTTACCCTTAACAAAGGCTACTGAAACATCGCTTAAACATCGAGTGCTACAAACCTCACGCGGTAAATTTAATTTATAATGACGAAAAACCGCGATAGTCTTCGATTTCATAATTCGAAATAGGGCTTATTGGCAGCTTCATTAATTAGAGCTAGATATTTATCAGTTTCCTACATAAAACAATAAAAAATCATATAAAAAGATGAACCCAAGTAAAACTGTGCTTCAACTTAAACGTCGAGACTGCGCAGGTATCTCATCAGCTCCGGGGGGAAATTTATTGTACCAATAACAAAACTTTGCGTTCCAGAGAAACTGATGACGTAAAGAGCACAGATGGCCGCGTTCAAAGTTGTGCCCAAGTGGCCATCAGAGAATCTTTTCTGCTTACTTTGTTCGTGAGATGATCATTGCTAAAAGCAATGATTCCAAGTGGGAAAATATTATCGAACTTCAGAAAATATCTTGGGTGAAAGATGCCGAAGACTTGATATAGTTCCACCAAGCCTATATATTACGGCCGCTTTATTATGGATGGGTTTAGTTTCGAAACCGGTTTCAGCGTTGTAATCGATCGAACATGTTTAATAGAATCTGCTAAGCAGCTTACTCGTTTTTACTGAAATAGTAAAAAATCTTAAATGACAAAAATACGCTACAAAAGAATATATGAATCTGTAAGCAAACTAAAAAAATGAAGCTACAAATGGGATCAAAACGTGCTGACTATTTAGGATAATACGCCACCAATAAATGCATACCATTTTTTATCGTATAGAATGCTTTGGCGCTGTAATGGCTGTGGTCACGCGGTGGTCAATTATGATCATACTTTAGTCACACTGTGGTCACCCTATGGTCACGCTTATGTCACCTGTGGTCACTCTGTGGTACCCTATGGTACCCTGAGATCACCCTACTGTTTTATTTAAATTTTATTATTATTCAGGATGCATACAGCTGTTTCAATACATTAAACACAAAATAATTAAATTTCAAGGACAAAGCTAATAACATGTTTCCCGTCTAAGGGGCTCTCTAGACGATCAAGCATGCTTGTCAAGCATCGCGTCGCGGGCTGGGGGGTATCGTAAACCGCAGGAAATATGCAAACATTTTTTTTTATATTTACCAAAAATGCCTAATTTTGTAGTTTTATACCAGGAAGTCGCGTCATCCATCAATCAACTACGTCTAATTACCATGACTCCCGGATATAAACTACAAAATAAGGCATTTTTGGTAAATATTTTTAAAAAATATTGGCATATTTCCTGCGGTTTACGATCCCTTCCCGGCCGGCGACGCGATGCTTGACAAGCATGCTTGATCATCTAGAGAGCCCCTAACATTTTTTAAAAAAAGAAACACACATAAGAGGAGGTGGGAAGGGAGGAGTCATAATAAGCATGAATAAGTATTATGTGAATATACGTTGTGCTGTAATGTACGTTTTATGTGAAAATATGTTATTTAAATAAATACATATTATTATTATTATGTAATTACAACGGCACGTCAACGCCTTAATTAATCATTGCTTTATTGAGAGCGATAGTTGATGTGTCGAATATATCGCCGAGCTACGTACATATTACAAAGTTTACGTACATATTTTGTGCATAATTAGTGCTCACCTGCCCAGTGCTTACTTGCATATGCACCCTATGGTCACCCTATGATACCATGTGATGACCCTACCAGTTGCCTTGTGGTCATCCTGTGATACCATGTGGTCACCCTGTAGTCATCTTGTGGTCACTCTGGTCACCATATAGTCACCCTATGGTGCACTATGTTCAATAAGCACAGCTACGTTTTACTTGTTACGAATTTTTTTCGTACTCCTTCTCCGTGGAAGCTGCACGACTCTTGAATGCTTTACCTATAGTGCTAGAACAGAGAATAGTGCTAGAACAGCCCCCAGTATATCCTCGTTCAAGGCCAGGCTCAAGGAGCATATAATCATAAAGCCATAAATTAACCAACCCTCCCCTTCCCCTCCTTTTCGGTTCCCTTTCCTTCCTTAGTCTCCTTCCCTCCCTCCGCGTATTTATTTAATTTTAATAATTTGTTAGCATTTTTTATTTAAAAAAATCTAGTTTTCTTTTTCTTTTTTTTAATACTTTAATTGTATTGTTCTTTTGTGAAGCCAACGCAATAATTGTACCATAAACTTATGCTATATGTTAGCTAATAGAGTTTGCCGCAAGGCAATAAGTAATAAGGCAAAGGTAATAATGAATTTAATGCGAACCGAAATTTAATGCGAAATAGTAAAAGTAGAAAATATCCCTGATCACAACATACATTATTATTTTCCTATATTACTTTGGATGAGAAAGTGAAAGCGATACGTGCGCGCTCCGCACACGAAAACGAATTCTAAAATAAAACTGCTGCGAGGGTTTGTTTTGCAACGCCAAAATGAGACGGTCCAAATTCCAAACGAACGAAAGACGCGACGCGACGACCGTTTCATTCCTCGGTAAAAAAGTAACGAGTAAAAGAAGCCGCTGCAGCGAAAAACTGGCTGCAACGACGAACCGGCTGCAAGCGGAACAGCGGATCGCAAACGCCCGCTCCTCGTTTCATGGCTTCATCGGTCGCAGCGGCGGCGACGCGCTAGCTCGCGCTCGCTTCTCGTTTCGACGAAACCAAGACGAAACTGCCGCGCGCGCAGCTGCAGCTGTTATAGCTGCCATTTCTGCCCGTTTTATTGCAACCGCTACGCCCGCGCTGCGAGAGGTTTGCCCGCGATCATTTCGGCTGGGTGGCGTTTCGACAGGCAGCTATTCAAACTTTTATTTTTATTTATATTTTATAAAATTAATCAATATAAAATTTTTTGTTTGTTTATTTCTACTCTTTATTGTGAACTATAACTATGGGCAGGTTTATTATCATATGGCAATCTCTTACAACAAACCCTACTGTGAAGTGTTTTTATATATATATATATATATATATATATATATATATATATATATATATATATATATATATATATATATATATATATATATATATATATATATATATATATATATATATATATATATATATATATATATATATATATATATATATATATATATATATATATATATATATATATATATATATATATATATATATATATATATATATATATATATATATATATATAAATATATATATATATATATATATAAATATATATATATATATATATATATATATATATATAT
>OX155953.1:28658330-28770476 GCA_944548615.1 Micropterix aruncella | reverse complement strand
ATCCAATTAGTTCGTCTCCAGATTTTATTGACATTCTTAAATATACGATGATTTTGCTCACATATAATCTTAATTTGGAATATAATTGGTCATATACGAGTTGATAACTTAATATTGGATACATCCAATACCGCCTTCTCTTTTCGCATCAAACATAGTATTGCTTCTTCGGATTCGATATCCCCACGCCAACCGCTCACTAAACGCCCGCTATCTGAACACATACCAAAATGTTGCGGCTCAAACCGCACGGTTTGCAATCGCGCGGTTCCCGCGTGTCTGAATAAGCCCTTATTCTCTTATGTGGATTATGCCAAGCCGTCTCGCGAGCTTCCAGCATAACAGCATAAGAGCGTGGATGGGCGACCGCACGAATTGTGTAATTGTAATAAAAAAATGTATATCTAGCAAGGCTTTGCGACTGTTTCGGCAGGGTTTTTATGCCTTTATGTCCAGGACGCCACTGCGTGTATAGCCTCTATAAAGGATATTGGCAATATACGAATTTCCAGTGCAGTTTCTCCTATTGTTCTGCGGTTGTATGGAATCGGTTGGGAATAGCATTGCCATCGATTCAAGCATTTCCATCGTATTAAAGAAACTTTTTATAACCTTTTTTTAAGAGTAAATTATAAAAGGAAGATATTTTAAAGCCAAATATTTTTTGATTTTATTTTAGAATGATTTGCAATTTACATGTTAATTTGATTTTTGCTATTGTTTTTTCGTCTTGTTTAGACATTTTTATCATGATTACTTGATGTTAATTATTGTGATTTTTCAACTGATTTGATTTTGATTTTATGTTTTTGAATTATTTCTTTGTGATTTATTTCTTTGTGATTATTTGATTTTAATTACAATAAATATTGGTTTCCTGTATCAAGGTGTGTCCTGAAAACCAGGATAAGAGATTTCATAATGACTAATTTCCTGAGTTTCTAGTTTTATTACGAGTAGAATGTTGCCTCCAGCAACTCCTCCTAATCCGAATCTGTTTTTCCAAACTGCTTCTGCAAAGAGGGATATTCGTTTATATACTTTCTTGTTTATATTTACATTTATTCTCGGAAAATGAGCAAAGGTTTCGCTTTGTTCGCCACTCCATTGATGAATATGTATTGTCCATATTTCATTGGCCTTTTTGTATTGACGAAATCGAACGAAGCAGGCAGCGTCGTCTTTGTGAATACTATCACCGAGTAATCGTATTCTTCCGTTTCGAGTACGCCCTGAATATTAAATGGCAAAAACGGCAACAGATACATTTAATTTTATTCATTAATTCGTTTGTTGGGGATCCGTTTCGTTCATTTCAAATTTAGCACGCATTTGGCGAATTTAAGTTTGGGCTTTGGAAGATTCGGGAAAATTAATTTAGATCTTTTAAATAGATCATGAACAGATTCCAACTACTCTTCAATTAAATACAAATACAGAAAATAACGTCTTATATAAAAGAAGAAATATCAAGAACAGTGAAAATCGGGGCGAAATAAAAACTCTGCTACGGTTAATAAATTTGTAATAACATAAATAATTCCATTTATTTATTTCGCATAATCTGTAATTTTTTAATTTGCATATATGTATCTGTCAAAGATTAGAAGCACAATTTTTCTAGTTAGGTTTGAATTTGAAATAGTAAGAGGTGAAGGATATACCAAAATCCTGCTTTGTCCTTTTCGAATATAAAATGATGTTATTATTCGTCTCACGCATTTTCGTCGCTTTTTGTGTGCCATTCTTTCCAGTTTCTTTTAAAAATCTTTCTAAAGTAACATCCGTACGTTCTAGTTATCCCGACAAAGCCGAATAAAATCGGCCGTTATCTATTCAGCCAACCAGAAACATCACTACCTGTCCCCGTTCAAAGAGAAGATGGCTACCGTGTTAAAAGATCAGTCGCGCCAAGTAGATAAAGCACCTACTTTGTCGTATTCCCCTCTGCGAAGAATACAAATGTACGACTAAATAAAGATAAAGTCTGAGGTGGAAGGCGAAAATAAATGTCTAAGCTATGGCTTTCTTTGCGAGCGACGTCTTGACAGATGCCGGCGCGCTGTGTTTCGGCTGCTGGGAGGCGGGGAGGCAGGGGGCGGAGCAACTATTTTGCTTGGCACCTGCTCACACAACGAACCTCATTCATAACTCCTGACACTGTACTGGATTGGCCACCGGTTCAATAATATATATTATACTTCTCCGTCTTATTATTAATATGTTCGGTAGTGGCGAAATTTTTCTCTCATATCATGTAGTTCGTTATAAGTAACAGCTCAATGAAGTGTGTCTCTGAACAGCATAATCCTTACGAATTCATTCGTTGTTCGCCCAAAAAAAGTGCACCCGTAAAACAAATGGTATTGCTAGTCTAGTACTAGATAATGATTTTATGGCGCCGGCAGAGCACAACAGCGCAGCGTATTGGCCAATCGCATCTTGGCGGTTAGCCATGCAGCATTAGAAAGAGTAAGCAGGTTGAAGTTGTGGGCTAGGTTAGAGCGCACATAGTGGCGAGAGCAGAAGGTCCAGATAAAATCGGTAGCGGTGCTCTACTATAGCCTCCGCATTGCAAGCTTCCGGCCTACTCCTGCATCCAACTCGGTCGTTTTCTGAAGAAGTGGAAGACGGCTAAGGGGATAATTCTGCCGAGGTCTCGCAAGGGCTTACTTCCATAGGACAGTTGGTCGGGTATACCCTTGTGAAGGTTGCAAGTCATACGATTATCTCCATACTTTACGTCGCGTCCCGAACAGCGCAACTGCTCTTCAGGTCACTCGACTGCTTTGCCACTCATACGGGCAGTCCACCGCCTGACGGAGTATTACAACAAAGACGTGCATACGGCAGCCGTCTTCCTCGATGTTTATAAGAAGTTCGATCTAACTTGACAAAAAATAGAAATGTTAGTGTAACCAATAGATGGAATATAGATATTATGCACATACAAACGAGCTGCCTTGATATTCAGCGACCGGATTCGGACCCATAATAATATTATAATTACATTTCAGGGGTGGGCGTTGGACTACTTCGGATTAACAACCGGCTGGAGATGCAGATATAGTGGCTTTTATTTTTTTTCTTGGAAGTACTCGTAGTTGATTATTTTACTAGAGAAACAAAGATCTTTATGGAAATAAAACAAACATTTGTGTGACAGCCCAGTTAATCCGCTCCAGGTGGTGTAATTAGCAAGAACATAGTATTTATTTAGTGTGTACTCGTGGTCTTCGTGGATATTTTATTCCCATGGAACAGTTAATTAGAATTAAGTCGGTCTGAGTTCAAGGCCGGTCCTTCTACGGCTAGGATAAACTTCTTGCTGTTATTTGCGAGGTAATTAACCTCTCTGTAGCTCGTGCTAGCAAAGATTCGAAAGTATTCTTCAAACCAAATACTCATCTCAATAACAGAAAAGCTTTAGAATGGATTCTGGGGGTCGATTCAGTCTCTAAGTAATATCATTTCCCTGAAACTTTTTACTCCCTGTCTCAGAAGATGGACCCTAATGTAGGGGAGACCGGGTATGGTTGTCTCACGGGTTGGTTGTCACAGCGGTCATAATAGAAAACTGAACGAACAAATAAGCTCATTAATCGGCGTCGAAAGAGCGCGAGAGCTACACTTTCCCCCCCTGGCATGCCGTAACGGAGAAAGAAATCCGTTTATAGGATGATGTTTTTATTTTAAAAAAAAATAAGTAAAAGCTACTTAAAAAGTAGCGAAGGAAATCCCAGCTTGTATTGGGAAATGCTTATGTTTGAATGAGATATACTTACGGGTGTGCACGACTTTCGACGGTGAAACGTAAGTTTAAAGGTCCTTTTGCATTCGACTAACGATCACTATTCATCCATATATCTCATAAATAGGGCTTATCCTTATGCAACACAAAATGCCTTCAATTGAGACGAATTTTAAGCGAAAAAATAAAAAATTAAACTATTGATCACTTCGGCAAAGCCGTTTTATAAATGAAAGTGACATTACGAAATAATTCAAATTTCGAATGCTACCAACATTTAAAATATGATACAATTGGCTGAGTTTGTTATCAACGAGCCATTAAATCGAAATAAACATAAACTTTTACTAATTTTATTTTAAATAAAAACATCATCCTATAAACAGATTTCTTTACAAACCTTATCAAATATATATATATATATATATATATATATATATATATATATATATATATATATATATATATATATATATATATATATATATATATATATATATATATATATATATATATATATATATATATATATATATATATATATATATATATATATATATATATATATATATATATATATATATATATATATATATATATATATATATATATATATATATATATATATATATATATATATATATATATATATATATATATATATATATATATATATATATATATATATGTATATATATATATATATATATATATATATATATATATATATATATATATATATATATATATATATATATATATATATATATATATATAATGATGTTTTTATTTCAAATAAAATTAGTAAAAGCTACTTAAAAAGTAGCGAAGGAAATCCCAGCTTGTATTGGGAAATGCTTATGTTTGAATGAGATATACTTACGGATGTGCACGACTTTCGACGGTGCAATGTAAGTTTAAAGGTCCTTTTGCAGTCGACTAACGATCACTATTCATCCATATATCTCATAAATAGGGCTTATCCTTATGCAACACAAACTGCCTTCAATTGAGACGAATTAAGCGAAAAAATAATATATATATATATATATATATATATATATATATATATATATATATATATATATATATATATATATATATATATATATATATATATATATATATATATATATATATATATATATATATATATATATATATATATATATATATATATATATATATATATATATATATATATATATATATATATATATATATATATATATATATATATATATATATATATATATATATATATATATATATATATATATATATATTTATATATATATATATATATACATATATTCTTTATAGAATTGATTAAGGGATGATTATGAAGAAAATAATAATAAAAGCCACTTACATACATAGTACATAGTGGAGAAAGGGGTCCCTTGTTTGAATTAGGGATTGCTTTATATTTAAACGAGATTGGTTGGTTGTCTTTGACTTGCGAACAGAGATGTAGGTTTACAAGGCCTTTTTAATCTAGAAACACTCACCCTTCAAACAACCAATCGCTAAACTAAGCAACCATCCTTCCGAAATAATAAAATCACTCGATTAGATCTTAATTCGAGCAAACAAACAATGAAATACTTGTTTTTTGTCGGCTTATGCCGTCTTCTTAAAAACTAGATGACAGGTGACAGGTGGAAAAATTTAAAATTTCGAATTTTCTTTTTATTTTCAAAAAGTGCTTATAAAGAAGCTACGATCAAAAGTAGTTAGCCAAACCTTAAAATTAATAGCCTGATATGCCCTTATCCATATGAAAGGAAGCACTCAGCTCTTTCCGATTATTTGGAAAGTTTATATTAACCTAAATGGTGTATTTACAGTGAATAAAAAGTAAAATATGTAAAAAGTAAATATTTAAAAAATATTTGATAGTTTTTTGGTGTATATTCTTTATAGAATTGATTAGAGGGATGATTATGAAGAAAATAATAATAAAAGCCACTTACATACATAGTACATAGTGGAGAAAGGGGTCCCTTGTTTGAATTAGGGATTGCTTTATATTTAAACGAGATTGGTTGGTTGTCTTTGACTTGCGAACAGAGATGTAGGTTTACAAGGCCTTTTTAATCTAGAAACACTCACCCTTCAAACAACCAATCTCTAAACTAAGCAACCATTCTTCCTAAATAATAAAATCACTCTAATAGATCTTAATTCGAGCAAAAAAACAATGAAATACTTGTTTTTTGTCGGCTTTTGCCGTCTTCTTAAAAACTAGATGACAGGTGACAGGTGGAATAATTTAAAATATAATTATATATATATATATATATATACATATATATATATATATATATATATATATATATATATATATATATATATATATATATATATATATATATATATATATATATATATATATATATATATATATATATATATATATATATATATATATATATATATATATATATATATATATATATATATATATATATATATATATATATATATATATATATATATATATATATATATATATATATATATATATATATATATATATATATATATATATATATATATATATATATATATATATATATATATATATATATATATATATATATATATATATATATATATATATATATATATATATATATATATATATATATATATATATATATATATATATATATATATATATATATATATAAATATATATATATATATATATATATATATATATATGTATATAGCAGACTTCAAAGACTATAAATATCTGAGTCTAACGATAGATTGTGACATGAATTGGGGCTTGCACGTGAATAATATATGTAATAAATTGAGATGGATGCTATATGAGTTCAATCACCTTCAGTATCTTGTAGATAAACCAACATTACGCTTAGTATATCATGCCCTCGCTGATGCAGTACTGAGATATGCTCTCACTTCATTTGGTCGTACTTTTCGCACATATATAGATAAAATATTTAATTTGCAACGTGGAATAATAAAACTTTTACTAAATAAATATGTGTCAACACAATGTAAAAAGAACTATAACTTGTTGTTTAAGTGATGCGATATATTACATATACATGAAAAAAATACGTACTTACTAGCAATGGAGCATTTTAGAAATTCAGAATTTAAAATACCAATACAGTACAATAGGAACGTTAGAGAAAAAGTCCGTAAAAGATTTGAAGAACCAAGAGCGAACAGCTACTATGGTGAAAGGACGTTAAAGTACCTCACTCCAAGAATTTTTAATATTATTGTATCTGAGAAAGACTGTGTAAGCGTAAGCAAACAGATGTTTAAAAAGAGATTAAAAATCTACTTGTTGGATGTTTATAGTGAAATTTAGTGGTCATAAGTAAATTGGTTATAAGTTTCTATAATTTAAGCTTGTCGTAATACTGGCCTAATTTAAGCCTGTAGTAAGACCAGTAGTAATACTGCTGTGCATTGTTTTTTATATTATTAATGTCTTTTTGTATCACAAAATTAGAAGTGTAAGACTAGAAAAATAAGAGTTTGTCTCGCCAACAAACTGTATACCAGTTTGGCACGATTTTATTATTAAAAAAAAATAGTTTTTTTTCTGAATAAAAAATAAAATAAAAAACAAAATGTTACATAAGACCCGAATTTATAGACAAGATTCCGTTCACTGCTTGAGAAATGCTCAACCAAGTATTACCCGAGTACCGTGCGATACTTAAGTATTGAATGTGTGTGATTGGTGAGAAATTTCAGCCAATTCCGCTAGGTATGGGTCAAGTATTGAGAAATTTATTCGTATCGCAATACCCTCAAACATATTAGCCATTAAAGGTGGAATATTTTCATTTCATAAACCGCCTAAAATTAAATTACTAAACTTTTATTTCTAATGAAGAATAACATTTGCCATGGTTAATTTATACGTATTGATTTTTCAATGTAGATTTCGTCACAATATTCGTTATCGCCAAAAAAATACGGCGTATCGCCAGCGTCAAAAAAATACGGTTGTGTCACCGCAAGACTTTCCCGGCAAGCAGACCCCCCCCCCCTCCTCCAACTCGTCAACTATCCCCCAACCTAACCCCCCCCCCCTCCACCCACCCGATAATGATAGTGTCAAGTGACTATGATAGAAAAAGTAGCATATTTTAGCATTTCCGTTGTATTAAAATGGTATTTTTTTCCAAAAATGATTGTTTTTTTTGCGTCGCTTGTATACGAGATATTCAAACCAAAATTTACAACGTGATTTCGGTCCAACATGACATCTGTGTATCGAATTTTAACTCTCTAACCGCAATATTTCGAGATTGAAGTATGACCAGCGTACCTCTGGTGAATCGATTTTAACTACAATCTATTCAACTCTTGCCATGACAAAATGATGCCTTTATGCCAAATTTCAGCTCAATCGCATCAAGCGTTATGGCGCTATCGTAGTGAAATTCACACACACACACATACACACACACATAAGCCCACAGACAGACTTCAGTCTGGAAATTGTCCTAATCGTCTCAGGGTGTCAAAATGGATATTTACGTCTTCACCTCGATTTTTTTAGCGCGTTCACAATACTTTCCCTGGTGCCGGGAATATAAAAAGTAAGCTACGTGGGTCACAGCCACTTTCTTGTTCGGATCTTTTCCGCGTTCCCCCATGCTTTTCGTAATTACTGTGATTATTTGTGGTTTTGCGCGAGAAACGCCCAACAGCACGGGCAAAATAGGCAACATTTAAGTCATCGTTTATCACACAGGGTCATTAAATTGCATAAATGGAAGTTTTCAATGCAACAGTAAAATAAAAACACAAACCAAAATCAATCTAAAGTGTTCTCTAGACGATCAAACATGCTTGTCAAGCTTCGCGTCACGGGCTGGGAAGGGATCGTAAGCCGCAAAAAAATGCAAATACTTTTTTTATATTTACGAAAAATGACTAATTTTCAAAAATACCAGGGAGTTACGTGAGTCATCAATCAATTGCGTCTAATTAACGTGACTCCCTGGTATAAAACTACAAAATTTGGCATGTTTGGTAAATATAAAAAAAAACATATTTCCTGCGGTTTACGATTCCCTCCCAGCCCGCGACGCGAAGCTTGACCAGTATGATTGATCGTCTAGAGAGCCCTTAAGAGGTCTATAAAAATATGAAATAAAATGGAAGTTCACAAGGAAGCCGAAACACAACAACGCATAAAGAGCGAAACTGGCGTTTGACGTTTCGAAGTAATACTCAAGTAGAGTTGGTCTGATACTTGCCACCGAGCCACTACTTAAGCATCACTCGCATCTTGGACTAGACTATAAAACAAACACTGGTACTCAGGTATGACCTAAGTATCGGCCAGCACTGAAGTATTGATCAATACTCGACTATAAATTCGAGTGTAAGCAAGCCGGGCCAGGCCTGGCCGAGCTGGGCCTGCGAGATGGACCTGGCTAATAAATCGCCTTCAGTACAGAACTACAATGAGCCAGTGATATCTATATTTCCATATATCTATTATTTGGTATACAGAAAATAGAATATCTCTCAAGATAGGTAAATGCCACTCGATTTCTTATTGTTGGAACAGAAATCACGTTAAATACAACTACAACATACATTATTACAACCTAACTAATAAATCTAGCCACCATGACCTAAGAACTACGTTCGTTTTGGATTTAAATTTCAAGACACCCAATAAAATGTAGTCGAGAAAGGCAGCGCCACACAAACAGTCGCCAGTCAGCCGCATGCGCCGCGCTGACGTGGTTACCGTTGGTTACCTGATCAGTGGCCTTGACAGGCACCCGATAATCGCGGACGAAGGCATGGTCGCTTAGACTTTATATTTAACAATTTTAGGGCCAACAGGTTTCGATAATTCATATACCTGGGTACTGGTGCGATTATATAAACAGACATTGATGACGATGGCCCGGTGGTATAGTGGCTAGGTCGCCTGATTTAACACTGTAAGGTCCCGGGTTCGATTCCTGGCTGGGTCATAATTTTCTGTTCAGATAAAATTTACGGAATTGCATTTTTAAAACTGTCGATCGAATGCAATAATAAGACCCATACTTGCACACATGTTGCACACATATAACACATAGTAGGGTTGGTTGTAAGAGATTGTCGCATGTTGATAAAACCGACCATTTTTTTTTTTAATTTCAAACCAGTTGATAGGAATTCTTACACTTGGTTATGTCAAAAACTAACAAAAATAACAAGTATAATATTTAAATATATACCTATTAATTAAGGTATAAGGTATGAACGACGGTATTGCAAGGTATGAACGTGGACCATCCAAGCGCAGATTTTCTAGGTTATATAGATGAAACAACATTTTCAAATATTTTTAATCAAAACTCTTACATAATTTCGTAGAATTTTCATGTGGACAATAGTACTAAATAATCAAACAAATATTGGATAATTTCACAAATTATTTTAATTTAATTTCGCAAGATATTTTAAAGAAAAAACACAAATACAAACAAATGAATAATAATAATAATAGTCAATAGCCAATAGTTAAAAGAAAAAAAACACAATTGTAGAATAGTCAATAATAGAAAGAATAAGGAATAATAATAGTCAAGTAGGTCAATAGAGTTGCGAAAAATTGAGGCTGCGAAAACTGGGCTCGATTGCGTTTTTTCGTGAACTAAAATCGGAAATTAGTTCGTGTGAATGAGACAGTGCAATACCCTAGAGCGGAATTTGTAATGAACGGTTGTCTCATTTTCGCATTAAAACTACCCACCAAAGTTAAAGCAGCTGAATCGAAGACTGAATGAGTTCATATGTATTTGGACGAATATAAATTCGAGAGGTAGATTTTATCGACGATCGTTCGTTTTATATTCCGCTCTAACGTATTGCTCTGTCTTGTTCACTTGAACTTAATTCAGTTTTAGTTCACAAAGAAACGCAATCGGACGCACTGTGTCCGGCGATTTAGTGCCGAGCGATGAATATTTTACACAATTTACTTCAAAATGAATTCTTTATTTTTATTTGGATCGACCAATAAACTTACATCAAAATCCAGAATTCATTTAAAGCAATCAGCCCATTATAGATGGGCTTTGTTTCTAGTATACTATATTATAGTCCCGCTTATGAAGCAAAGTTTTCCTCTCACATAAATATTCAATCTTCCTTCCACCTCTAGCGTTTTGGGTGACTGTCCGCGCGTAGTTCTCGAAGTTTCCGCGATTAAAGGGCTTCATGCTCATAAGTAACCTGCTCCTAGTCGTAAATCAAGTATGCCTATAATACGCAGACGTATTGCGCGGCTTTGCGGTGGAATTCACTCGACCTATGTTTTGTAATAAATGATAAGTTCGTGCCTTCTCTAGAAACATCTGTTACGGTTTCCTTTAAGATATATGCGCCATCTCTCTTAAGGCGGAGGTTACAATGTCTATGCAGGTTGAAGAATTTGAATGAAGCATCGGAGATGACTGGAATTTAAAACGTAGTTTCGCACGAATGAGAGGAATATTATACCACTTCATGTATTGTTTTTAATCATTTAATAATATTTATTTATTTTATTTATTTAAGAATTAATTACTATAAAACATTGCTTTTGCTTATAAAAATAACAGGAACCGAATGGCAAAACCTTAACCTTTTGCTTATTTGATTCTGTCACCCAACTGGGACTAGCCCATTCTAGGATGGACAGGACTCCAATTTTACAATAAATTATGTAAAAGTTTTATTAAAATGCTCATAAAACTAAATTGCACTAAAATATGATCCTCAAAAAAAAAAGAATCACATAGAGCGAGACAATCAGAGAATTTACATAAAACTAAAGTAAAGAGTAAGATAAATCTATAAAAAAAAAAAAAGTCAATAAGTAATATTTAGTATATGTATGTTAAGAAATATAAAAATTAATATAAGATAAAGTAAAATTCATGGTCAAAACAATATATAACAACAAAATGAATGAATGGTAATTAGTTGAATCTTAAAATATAATCAACATACATAGGTACTATTGAAAAACATATTAATAATTTGTGCGACTAAGTTTTATTAAACTATAATTTCTAACATTTGATGTATGGTTAGCCCTGTCATGACTAGAGAACCATTCCTTTATTTTATTTTCAAATACCCTATTATATGCTGTTGATTTATTTCTTATTAGTTCATAACTAGATATTTCAATATTGTATCTCTTCTTTTGCTTGATTATTTAAGCAAGTATAGGCTTCATACTAGACGATTGTCTCTCAATAACATATTTATGCTTTTCTCATTCAAGACATGCAAATTTAAATTTATTTGGTAATTTTGGTAAATAAGAGGAAAAATTTCAAGTGTAGCCGTTCATTAGTCTTATTTTTCTGACAACAAATTTTAATGATTTTTGATTTTTTTTCATATTTTTTGTTTTTGTTTTTAAATATCAAAAGCCGCTTCCTGCACCAGCGTTATCACGGTATTTGACACAGAAGCAGCCTCCTCGAAGATTGTGCACATTTTCGACTGCATGGTCTGCAACCATGAACAATCGGGCTTCCCTGGAAAAGGTGAGTATAAACTCACCGGCCAATCTTTCTACCACCGGGCCAAAGGACATTGGGACAAGATGCCGAGCCAATCCGATGGGGCTGCAAAGCGAATCCAACATACTACTGCAGAACTCTGCAGGATAAAGATGTCGACTCCCATCACACACCAGGACCTACAAGAGACGAACAACGAGACCACCCATGGCGCATATTTTTGGAGTGACGTGTCCTAGCATGGCCCGGACGCGTTAACTAACTAACTATTTCGGTATATTAGGCGGTCTGTGACGAATCTGGGGAAAGTCAGGATCCAGGAGGCGTGGTAGTATCGTCGTCTCCAAACTTCTTGAGACGTCTCCTCAGCAGGTTTTGGTTCGACTGGTTCGATGTGCAGCAGCGTCTGATGCTCTTCTAGCCGGATATGTGGAGGTATGATCGTATGCTAAATTGTTTTATTTTTTAATATGAAATTTTGAGTTTCAAAAATTAGCTCGTTCTCTTGAATTATTTGGGAGGAGATTTATATACGTTTTTTTCATCAAATATCTATTTCCAAATTACTCAACTATGCACACAATTCCTCCACCCAATTTTCGTAAATCATAACATGAAGGTTTATAAGAAACTGAATTTTGAAGAAAGTGACATTATTTTTTGATATTTTATTTTCTCTATTTTTAGCATATTCGTTAGAACCAATAAAATCATAATATTCAACAAGTTTAATTCACATGTTACTTTTTTGGGAACTTTAAAATAAAGATTTTGCAAATGCTACCGTTACCGTTAGCCAAACTGTCATTTTTATGGTCCACGGACATCCGAGGTACAACTCTTTTAGTCTTGGCGAGTTCTCAACTCTAAGAGCCGAACCAAACGATGCTGTGCGGCGGTGAGCAGTGCCAAAAACATTATAAAAACACATCCAAAAACATTAAAAAACGGTTTATTTTTAAAATATTGTTTAGTGTTATGTACAGAATTTCCCATGAAATCAAAGGATTTTAGATAATTATAATAATACTATCATTTGTGAATAATAGTTTTTTAACGACTGCCCAACAAATCTTTGCGCATCGTGTGGACCGGCCCTAAGAGTGTTACAGTAATGTAGTGTTTGCAACCGGCCAATCGGCGTCGCTTTACATCCCTACCGCGTAAAAGGAAGGCATAAATCATGAGTGGAAATCAAAATTGACGAAACAGCCTAGGGAAAACATCATAATCCACTAAGCGAGGCATCTTCTACGCAACAAACGAAAGAGAGTAAAAAGAAATATAGCTTTCTTTATCATATTACTAGAGCAGTATCTATTTTAAATCTGCCTCTCGGTAGATATGAAGTCTATAAAGGGAGGATGCTCAGATATTAATCTCCATGGTTTACTCAGCTGGTCTTCCAGGTTTCAGAAATTCCTCGTGTTAACGCCAGTTTAATCATTTCTTTTTTTTTATTTTTATTTTTTTTATATTAATTAATTATACTGCAACATTGGCAACATTTTACCTATCCGGTCCGATCCTAGCACGCATTTAATATCGCAAAGAATGGCATACCGTCAATTACGTTTTGGATGGCGCTGGCAAATGTCATGACCGATGGACGCGCGGTAAAATCGAGCCAGAAAATCGTATATCCGCGTTAAAAATTAATGTGAACAATTAATGTTTTTAAGTGTGTGATTCGGACAATAGAACAACCTCAAGATCTGCAACAAGGCCTGAAGAATAGTCGCTGACACGCCGGCACAGTATCCAAGTAAGTGCGTGTTTTCCTTGGTTTTCCTTCCCTTCAGACCAGTTGTAGATATATCCTACGAAAACAGTCCACTTTCAAAAATTCATAATATTATAATTATATTCTGCTTAATCTCTTTTCCGCTTTATAACAAAATACCCGCGCCGCACCACCTCGTAATTCGATTAAGGTTATAACTAGATCAAAATGAGGGTGGAATGCAAAGAGGCCATTCCAAGGTTTATACCACTTAGGCAATGAAACAAAACGTGTTTTTAATAAAAAAAAAAAAAAAAATATCATTATAAAGTGAAGTTGTTGGTTTTGGCTATATCAAGTGTGAATACAGGGTGAGTTTTAATTAACCGGCACCTTTAAGTGGGTAAATCAGTACAAGATAAACAGTTTGTGTAAAAACTAAAAGAATAAAAGTGTTTCTATTCTGTAAATTTGAACATTTTAAATTGTAAATAAAAGTTTGAAAAGCGTTGAAAGTACATAGTAGGTAAAATATCGCGAATAAAATATATTCGTGATATTTTATCTAACGCTATTTACGATATTACGATATTTTCCTTAAAGTGGTTGAATCAGTATGAGCTAAAAACCAAATTTTGTTAAAAAAAATGTTGAAACAGATAAATACAAAATTTTTTTTTTTACATCAGCCCGGATCAAAAGTAGCAGCTATAAATCACTCGTGTTACTAGATAGTCGAATATAAGAAACTTAAATATATTCAAATAAGCTGATATAGAACCGAAAATATTGCAAATAAATATCACGATTGGAAATACTACTTTACTAAATGCTTTAATTTCAAATCAACCGTATGCGCCTTAATCTAATCCGAAGCAATCTATCCAATCGAAATAATCGCCGTATCGACAGTTTAGGGTTGGAACTTGCATGTTCGGAGGGAGGTTTCCTTATGCGGCGGATTTGCCCGAAATTTCTCAGGCATGATAGATGGAAATTCGGTCCAAGCAACCATGCAAATCGCTGCACCCGGGTCAAACGGGCCACTATAGTGTTGCCAAACGAATCAGGTTACCTAAAAAAATAAAGACACCTATAGTTTATCTTCTGAAATAGCAAAAAGTTGGGATGTAAAACCCCTAGAGCAGGGGTTCCCAAACTTATTGAACCCGCGACCCACTTTTTAAAATCACAATATTTTGCGACCCAGCGAGAATTTTTTCAGAAAAGTTAGTGAGTGGTTTGATGTAAAAAATAAACAATTCATACTTAAGTATGATAAGTAAGTCTTTATTTTGTAAGAAATTTTGTGCGACAACATAAAAAATAGAAACTATAAACTACGTTTACATACCTACCTACCTACCTACTTTGAAAATCACGGGGTAGGTACGGCGAAATAATTCAGTGTGACGAATGAGCTTGCTCCCTATTTTTTCAAAATTACAGCTTCTTTTTCAACTTTAATGCGAGATATTTTATGCGCAAAGAATTTGACAAATGTAGCTTGCTCCTGTACTTTGTGTTTATACTTGTCATAGCAGAAAAACCTACTTCACACAAATACGACGTTGTGAATGGGAGTTGAACTTTTACTACCTTAGCATAAATGTGCGGATATGTAGCACGTAGAGATAGCCAGAATTGTGTCAAGCGATGGCGATTGAATGTCCTCTTCAAGTAGGTATCTTCTGACAAGTCAAATAACTCTTCATCGGCATTAGTTGACAGTCCAGTTTCAAGGTTGCAAGTTTTATATTCTATTATTTTCAAGTGCTATCTTTATTTTATTTATTTATTTAATTTAATTATATTGTCTGTAGGTATCCTAAATACACTTAGACTCTTCAAAATATTTTTGTGATAGTAGTGAATAAACCTATTTTTGTGATAGTAGTGAATAAACCTACCGTCCTTTTAAAAGGACGGTGAACTTTTTCTCAATTTATCTAGTATAAGTTAAGTGAATATTGTTGTTTATGGTTTTACAAAGGTACTTTGATCCGTACAGTATTCAACTTCAACATTATACAGTAATTAACATTGATAGTAATCACAATAACGTACCGTATGTCCCTCATAGCAAATAATACCGATGTACCCCTAACACAACAATACGCCAACACAGAAAACGAACACTAAATGATCGCTCACATTTTGCGCGTTCGCATGCTAGTATATTATGTAAACTATAGGTGGCCCCATCTCTGTGCTGAGTACATTATTTGTGAGCAGTAAAGATTTCTTCCGTCCTTTTAAAAGGACGGTAAGGCTATATGGGTTAACGAGTAAATTTATATGTTTGTGTAATATACAGACAAACTACTATAGTGAAAACTTAGATTGCCCGAGGGGAGCAAATTAATAGAGGAAAAGAGAGGAAGCGAAGAAATGGTTACTTCTAAGAGGCAGTTTGTTAGGCCATTTTTAATTATACCGTGTCATATATATTTATTTCCTACCTACCCTTCCAATAAGTGACAAATTACGCGCCGGTCGAGACAGACAGTACTCCTGTTCGATTGTTTTTATTTATCGTGCTGTGACTTCGTAATTATCGCTTTCGTAAGCTGGCCAGCTGAACATTTGTAGACATTCGGAGTGTGGAAAATACGGCAAGAAATCGCGCGGAAAATATAAAGGTGCGTGAATATTTGATACTTTCTCCTCTCCATAATGATGCCTATAATTCCATAAATTTAACCAACCTTCCTTTTAGTCTACTCTCTATATATATATATAAACTTAAAACCCAACAGCAGTAATTTGAGGTAAGTCTAAAAAGGATTCTGAGGCATGGGATCCTGGGAATATTAACGGTTTGAAAAGCTCGTGGGTACAGTTTGAAAATTTCTACGATAGAGGTATACTTGTATTTAGATCGTTTATTTTAAAAGGAAATCAGAATAGACTAAGAAAGAGTTAGATACCGTACGGCTAAAACGTAATTTTCAGTTGTGCGTTTGTATAGCAACTCCCTTATTTTGGTGTATAAACGGCTTTTAAACTCTTTTCTCTTTCACACATTTCTCTTTCAATTCCATTGCTCCATTCATCATACAACGTGAATAATATAGATTAGTAAAAGAATTTTCGAATGTATCAGGTGGGGTGATGAGACTATGACTATGACTATGACTATGACTGATAAATTCATCCCAATATTCCCCGGTTTGTTATTATACGACTGCCCAAAGAGAGTGTAATGTTTTCAGGGTTTATCTATATATGTTTTCGTTTCTTTATTATACCATAACTTCCAAACGCTTGAACCGATTTAGAAGTGTGTTGTATTGTTAGAATCGTTATGTCATGCCGAGTGTCATATAATATATCCAAATATCAAATAATTAGTTGTCTAAATGTCCAAAAGTCCAAATTTCAATAAATTTACATAAATATATCGAGTTGAAATGAAAGGTTTGATTGCGTACATTTCGGAAATATACATGTATCTATATGGAAATATACATGAACCACACATATTTTATAAAAAAACCATAATAAAAATAATTATAAATACAATAGTTGTTCACTCCCTATAACGGTAGTCGTTTTTTATATTTTTAATATATTTACTTATTATTTTAACAAGCGCCCATTGGGGGCCCATAAGCTACATGGCTACGCTGTTGAACACTGTTTTTAGTAAAATATATACTGATAATTAATTTGACCTGGCTTCACGTCATAAAACTAAGGTTGCGTGCACTTGCAATAGGTTATATAACATACAACGGGTAATATCAATTCTATGTTTATCACGGAATAGGCACTCATGTACATATAAATTACTATATAGTATGAAAGAATATAAAATCGAAGCATAAATAAACATGACTAAGGCCGGTATTAAACTTATAAAGGGACCATTGTAATCTACGCTGGTGTGTACGAAGGCTTTTGCGTTGATTTCCAAACCATACTTCATTAGGACTTTAATGAAACACTACTTCCTAAATTATTTCTTCACTTAGTCATTGTGTCTCAGGAAGAACTATTAAAAATAAATTAAAACTGAAAAAGGATTTTTAAAAACAAGCTTTACTTTCCACCAGAGAGTTCCAGTGGAAATCTCCTGACCCCATCGTCAGACGTTTAATTAAAAGTACTCGTGACGACAAAACAAATGAGTCCATACTCGACTATCTTAGCACTTTCTATCGGTGAGTTCCAGATCATGTGTATTAGAAAGTACACGTGACAACAAAATAAGCGAGCCCAAACTCGGCCACTTTAGCACTTTTCATCAAGGAGTTCCAGTGGCAATCTCCAGGCTCATCTTCAGACCCTTGTCATCATGTGTAACGTAAATTACACGTGACAACAAAACAAACAAGCCCGAACTTTACTATCGTACGACTTTTCATTAGGGAGTTCCAGTGGAAATCTTCCGGCTCCATCTTTATACCCTAGTCATCATGTGTAATGGAAAGTACTCATGACAACAAAACAAACGAGCCCAAATTCGACTTTCCTACCATTCCATCAGGGAGCTCCAGTCCCTACATCCCGACACAATCACCAAATCAGCTCGATGGTACCATAATATTACATTGTCTTACATAGGTGAGCCAAGTTTTAGCTCAATCGGATACCAGCAAGAAGTTGAATAATGGTTTGCAAATTTTGAAACGCACAACCTTCACACGAACATTGCAAGTAAATACTGAGAATGTAAAGCTTGTAAAAACTGATTACTTATTCAGTTCTTCGACTAATGTTTAATATAATATTTATCTGGCAACATTGTGAGCTCTCGCACTTCAGGCGTGGGTCTCACGGCCTGACGACTGACCACGTCGCCGGACGCGTTCAAATTGAATTGGAGATCGCGGTCATCGCCACACGTTCCTATATCGCTCGATATAGGTACCCTGACTTTCCATGCATTAATACCTCGTCTAAATTGGCATGTCGAACTCATAAGTACTTTAACCTAACCACAGCAGCTTTGACAATTTTAACCAAATACATTTCAATGCATAACACCCTAGTTAATGCAGATCCCATGAAGTTGTTAGTTTCCACTGAATATCAAAATTAATTCGGCTCGTATACGAACCTTTTTCTCTCCGACAGATTATGTAATATTAATATTATTATTGCAACCTATCGCTGCAAAAAACTAAGAAATAAAACAAGGTAAGAGTTTTTGTTACAATACAAAAATGTATACACGCAGTTCAATAGTAGTCACCATACACACACACTCAAAGGTAACTCGCACTATCGTACTTCGTGAAGGGTACCTCCAAGGAAGTTCTTTCGGAGCCGTCCACGAAAAAGTTCTTGTCTATAAGACGCAGAGATGCAGACAGGGATGGCTAGTCAACGTCATCACGAAGGCGGTCGGAATGAGACGGCGCTCTACGAAAGAGAGTGAGTCAAGAACACGCGGCAGCAGAAGGCGAAGATCAACGACGGCAGCAGCAAGTTCGGTATCGGGGCACATCAGCACGGGGGGTAATTTTTAAATCGCTAGACGCAATTTCGTATACGAGATGACATTATTTTCTATCGCTTTTCAATTGTTATTCGAACGTGGAAAATGAAAGTCATAGAGATATGACGTCATCTCCTGTACGACAATTTCACTATCAATTAAAAATCAAACCCCTGGGATCTCATTTGCCATCGTTCCTCAGGCTCCACTCTGGACGAGAAACGAGTTTAAAAAGGGTGTTTTTACGGCGACGTCAAACGTGGACTCCGCGCCGCGGTCGAGACTGCATTGGCGGCGAATAAGCTATATCCTCCTCTAGTGCGCAATTCGGTGCGCACACAGGTGATTTACCCAATACGCTTGACGTTTATTTGGGGGTTCAGATGTGTCCAGTCCACTGGCTGGACACGTAATAGGTTGACTACGGGATGTAGTCGGTGACTGATGTCATCATCTTTTTTCTCCAGAGAGGTATCTATAATGTTATTTTTATTCATTTTCATTTTTAATATTTTTTTATATAATGATTGTTTTTCTTCTTACTTGCTTAGTTGATTTTATTTGAACATTTAGAAAAGTGGACTTTTAAAGAGGGGGTATAGTGATTTTACATTTACATATACACTTTTTCATTTTATAAAGCAAAGCCATGGTTTGAAGCTACATTTAAATTTATACAGTTATATTTTTGAAAGGCAAAGCAAAGGGAACGGAAGAAATCCGATTTAGGGTTTAAATAAAGATCATGGTTACATTTACGTTTTTACAATTAATTAAAGTGCAACATAATAAATCAAAGATTACTTACGTGTCTGAAGTCCTTGGTCCTGAGCGGCTCCTGAAACACACACGCTTGGGTTACAGGATACTGATCGGCTGCTAGCGCTTCCCTCTTACACCCTTTGGCTGGTAGACCTGAAACCTCACGTGGAGAGGAGGGTTAGTGGATGCTGTTTTGTTATCATCTTCCCCCGCTTGATCTACTCCAGCGAGCAGTCTTCGCGGGAGCGGTTTCGATCCTACGTGGGATCTCGAGTGGAGTGGGGCGATTCCTCGGAGGGGGTGGAGGGTTGGATGGAGGAATTGGTCTGATCAAACAGGGTTTTGACGAGTCGTCTAACAAAGTTCTTAGATGGATCGACATTAAAGAGGTCCTTGCGTAGTGTCGTGTTGCGAGCGCACCATCACTATCGATCGTAGCCCGCTGTCCATGATGCGTTGCATGGCGTCTCTGTGCTATTTTTAAAAGGAAAATGGCGGCGAGGTCGCGACGACGCGCATTTATATGAAGACGGCGTGAGAGCAAGAAAAATATAGACATATCGGGAAATTTATCGATTGTGTTCCACGACACGAGAGACAGCGCGGCGCCGGGCGAAGGGAAATGATTTGACCAGATGTAATGTTGAATATACGCAGCATTCTCTAACGTAAGAAACCACTCTCCACGGACCAATACGTGTTTATATATCAACCAAAAAAATACAGGTGTGTTTTATTTAAGTAATAAAGGACTAGTACTAGTAGTACTAGTATTTTTAATTAACTCGAAAATCAATTCGAATCAACGAAGGTGAGAAGCCGCGCAAACAATTTATGAACCATTTTGATAATCAAGGCTTAAAGCGATGAAAACTTTATTTTACTAATTGCCACGTCGTGTTAATTTGACGGGTAAAATTTGCACGCCGTTTCACCGACGCTTAAACTGACCCAATAATAAAAACAGAGATAAAAGTTTAAGTTTATTTCCCGATATAGCTGTTATTTTTATACGAGTGCCCAACAAAAAAGGAGTGTTATGTATTCAGGGTTCATCTATGTTTTCCGTTACTTTGTTCTACCGTAACTTCTAAACGCTAGAACCGATTTAGAAGTATGCGATATTGTTAGAATCGGTATCTCATACCGAGTGTCATAGCGTACCTTAACTATCCAAATATTAAGTAAATAGTTGTCTAAATGTCCAAATCTTCGAATCTTCAAATGTCAATAAATTAACATAAATATGTCAAATGAAAGGTCTAATTTAGTACGTTCCAAAAATATATATGTATCTATATGGATAAATACAGAAACTACAAATATTTTATAAAAAACCCATAATGAAATATAAACATAATACAGTAGTTCACTTTTTGTAACGGCAGTTGTGTTTTTTATTTAATTTAATATATTTACTTGGTATAAGATATCTATCGTATCTGTTGATTTTTGATTTCGCTGACTGAAGAAATTCAACGAGTTTAAATTTAATCTTATCAATTTCTGATTTAAGCGGAAAATTATCAATATATACGTTTGCAAGCGTATTTGACTCAATAATCGAAAGAGAGTTAGGTTCTTGCATGGTTAAATATTAGGTAAGGAAATCAAGGAAACGAGGGAGAAAATCGCTTGTAATAAGTGCGCTGAGAAGTCGCATTCAGTCCCTGACTGGAAATTTGTAACATATCATATTTTTCTTAATTATATTTCAAATTTATCTATCTAGTAGATAAGGCAGTAGGGCGGTGTCGACTACAATGGGCGAATCCGTCACCCCGGGCTGGTATAACGATATGTAATCATTCTTTTAGCCGTGGGATGAGCGTAGAAGACTTAGAGACAAAAAATCTATTGTCTAGCTCGCCAGCAGCCCGTTAGAGACCGACGCTTTACGGCGAGGCACCGGGAAAGGTAACCAGCGGGCAGCTTCGCCCCCTAACTACCAGTTTTGGTAGAATACCTCTGTCTGGAATTAACCTTCGGGATACCTCCGTCCTTCCGACTGGTTACGGGTCCGAAGTCGTTTACGCGACCTCTACCTGGAATTTTTTGCGGACACTGCGACACATGATCGAGTGGCCCAAGGTCATGTCAAGAGTGGCATGACAACAGGTCGACATCCACCCCCGATGCTTAGGAGACAGTGTATTTCCATAGTCTCCAGACTCCTTCAGCAATTAGTCAGAATGCACAACCGATTGGCTTCGCCGAACGGTGCGCAAACCTACCAGTGACGCCGGGATGCAACCCCGCCGGGAGAAACCGGTATATCAGCTTTGAAGCCTGAGACACGAGAGTCCTACCCAGGGTAGCCTTCCACACGAGGAGGCTTCTGAATAGGAGCTGAATCGTGAGTTAAGCCGATCCGAGAAAAAAGTGGATTTTGTGGCACGAAACCGTTTACCACCAGTAGATAAGGCAACGAGGAGTTAATTAATTAATTTATTTATAAGCTAAATGTATTTATTAAGTTACTTGCCTCAGAATATTCTAATGCTTTAATATCCCCCAAAGCACACATTAGTATACAAGATTACTGGAAATTTCAATATATAATTATGTGGGCGGAAGTTTCTTCTTGATCTCCTATTAGCTAAACTAATCTTGGCGCTACAACTGAATTAATAATGGATTTCCTTGTTTGCTCGTTTATTACGGTAGTTTTATGTTGTATCTGCCTGTTGGGATTTGCAGATGTGAGATATGTGGCTTTTATTACGAAAGTACGTCGTTAGCTTTTATGTTATTTATCATTGTTCCCGTTACCCTCTATTATTTTCTATGATTGCCCCGATTTTTCTTTACTAGCCCAAGGGAAAGTATTGTTTTAAAAGAAAACGCGCTAAAAGAACTTTTTGAGGTGAAGACGGAAAAATCCATTTTGACTCCCCCTGATACGATTAGGGCCATTTCTAGACTGAAATCTGTCTGTGAGGTGAAATGTGTCTGTGTGTGTATGAGTCTGTATTCCTCCACGATAGCGCCTAAACGCTTCAACCGATTGAGCTGAAATTTGGCATGCAGGCATCATTCGTTCATGCCAAGAGTTGAAAAGTATGCCATGCCATTCATGCCATAAGTTGAAATCGGTCCACCAGAGGGCGCGCTAGTCATACTGCAATCTCGAAATATTGCAGTTAGAGACTTTAAATTCGGTACACAGATGCCATGTTGGACCGAAATCACGTTGTGACATTTTGGTTGGAAAATCTCGTATACAAGCCATGATGTTTTTTTAGTACCGTCGTATTTAAGAATATACTACATTATTTTCGGAAAATACCATTTTATACTACGGAAATATTCCAAAATACTAAAATATGTTACTTTAAAATCGAAGACTATCGCGGTTGTTTGACATTATAAATAGGATAGAAAACGAATTTACCGCGTGAAATTTGTAGGACCCGACGTTTCGGTGACGTTGCAGCCGCCGTTGTCTAGGGTAGACTGAAGATCTGTCAGTCCGTTGTTTTGCGGGTAGGCCGCAAACCGCTGCCGCCACTGCGTAGGTTATAACGGTGGTGGGGGGCCGGGCTCGGAGCGCGGGAATTTTTAAAATCCGTCTTGCACACAACACTCACTGTATCCTGTTTTACGACTTTGCGTTCGGCGTTCGGCGGCGGGAACATTTTAAGAAGAGGGTTCCACGTAGAAGAGAGTTTGTAGCCGTCATCTCTATTGAAGTTCGGAGTTCTTCTTATTTCAATGGCTTCCCGGATCATGCGAGGAAAGTAGAATTGTTCCTTGGATAGAACAATGGGATTTTGAAACTGCATCCAGTGGTTACATCCGCTATCCAATATATGTTCGCAGATCGCCGATTTTTCTCGCTGAACGTTTTTAACAGCTTTGATGTGTTCTGTCAGTCGCGTGGCTATGGGCCGTTTCGTTTGTCCAACGTAGGCTAGGCCGCAGCTGCATTCGACTTTATACACACCCGGGGTTTGCAGTGGTATTACATCACTTCGGACATATTACATGGACTTCGGGCCCGTTTCCCCTAGGAGTCACCCTTCGGGCGCTCCTGGACGGTTTGCGCAACGTGCGGCGTCAGCCAATTGATTGTGCACTTTGACCGACAGCCGGGGGAGCCTGGAAACAGTACTGTCTCCTATGGAGCGGAGGTAGTTGTTTACCTTGCTGCAAATGCTCATAGAACAACCAATCGGCTACTCGATACCGGGTGAAGAGCCGGACAAAGAATGCCGTGGTCCGCGATAGATTCGGTAGATACCGTATCACCGCTACGTAAGGAAGAGGACCGCGCATGCGACCTCAAACCTGTAACCAGTCGGAATACCGGAGTAATCTGATTGCAACTGGAAGTAAGGGCGCGAGTGTCGGCCTGCTGTGTGATTAACCTAATTATCTCGCGGTAAGGCGTTGGTTTTTTATGGGCGTGTGGCATAACTAGACGGTGGTCTGTTTTGTTCTGTCTTTTACGCTCACCTCACGGGAGACAGAAAGATCCAATGTCGTTAAATCTTCCTGAGGTGACGGGTTCGCCCGTTATAGTTGGCAACTCTAGTTGCACTGGGCCCATTAGCTCCCTCCTTGAAAGGAATGTCGTGCTGTCGCAACATCCCGTATGTAGTAGAGGGAACAACGAATAGGTCGCGGTGCCTCTGAAAGGCGCGGGGCTCATAGGCCGGTGACTATTCGGCCTTTAGGTTAATCCGGTAGTGGCTCGATCGGTTTCGCTAGGTCTTATCACGGAACGGATGGGAATCCCGGGAGCGGTGTTCGTCGAAGTGTGACGAAAGGAGGCACTTGAGTATTTTTGTCACAGCGCGCGCTCGGCGGGCGGCTGAAAGTGAATTGGCTGTTTCGCGAGGCGGACGCCCGCCGCGGCGCCTGAATTTAAATAAACGAGTTAAATGGAATAAAAACACAATACGCGCGCGAAAGGTTTTCCCCTCGAACTCGCCCGGTTTCAATTTACACGCATCGCTTTTCCCGCTGAAAGCGTCCAACTATCCTGCATTGACTTCGAATTGCGCATCAAAGGAAAGCGGGCTACTCCTCGTTTCATCCGTAAAATACGATTGTACCGATCGCTTGGTTATACACGGTGAGTTTTTTTTATTAGTGACGTCCTTATAGTGGGGGAATTAGTGGAGTTAATGGGCCCTTGCTGAGTTGGCCACGAAGACCCTTTCTGTTCAGGGTTGGTCACACTCACGGGTCAACACCTATCCGACGGCCTCCACGCATGAAGTGCGAGCCTGGGTAGGACTCTGGCCTTATGGTCAGTTTCCCCTAGGAATCAACTTTCTGGCGCTCCTGGACTGCGCACCGTGCGTAAGCCAATCGACTGTGCACTCTGACTAACATATTGGAAGGCAACTATGCTGACCATTACAGTCGCGGGACTGTAATGGTCAGTCCCATGACTCTGACTAACAGTCGGGGGAGTCTGGAAGCAGTACTGTTTCCTATAGAGCGGGGGTGATTGCGGACCTTAAAAGGCAACTGCTCTTGAAACGACCATCGGCCAACCGATCCTGGGTGAACAGCCGGGCAAAGGACGCCGTGGTCCGCGATAGATTCGGTATACACCGTTTCACCGCTTCGTAAGGGAGAGGACCGCGCAAGCGATCTCGAGCTCGTAACCAATCGAGAGATCGGAGTAATCTGGTCACAATTGGAAGGAAGGGCGTGTGTGTAGGCCCGCCGGGTAACATTCCTGGCTATCTCGCGGTTAAGACGTTGGCCTCTTACGGGCTTGTGGCGTAGCTAGACGGTGGACTATTTTGTCCTCAAGTCTTCTGCGCTCACTCCAGAGAGATAGAACGACTAATCGTTAAAACTTCCTGAGGTGACGGGCTCGCCCGCTGTAGTCGACAACCCTAGTTGTAGTGGGGGAATTAGTACGAGCAAGTAAAAAACTTCTGTTAAAAAAAATAGAGACAAACAAATCCTTTTTTTTTGTTGTCAAATTTGTAAATTTTATCTATTGATACAAAAGTGAGAAGAGTTGAGTGTGCTGCGCTGTTTAGCATTAGGGAAAATATCGCAAATAAACAATATTCGCGATATATTACCTACCGCTAGGCGGCGAAACGCGCTCAACTCTTTTAATACTATTTTGTAAAACTAAAAACTTTAAAATAAAATAAGAAAAAAATGTTTTATTTCAAAATTTTCTATAAGAAGTTGCTTACTCGTATTGATACAACCACTACGAGGATGTCACTAAGGGTCAGGCTACACGATGCGGGAAAAATCATGAGGCGAAAAAAACCTGACCACGCCTCTCTGGGGCTACACGGCGTGCGGAAATTTATTTGCCCAAACCCTGGCTGACTGCGACAGGTGAAGCACGACGGCACAATGGATGCGCTAAATATATAAAAATTGTAATGTTAACACTTGCTGTTAACACAATGAAAAAAAAAAAAGAAAAAAAATTACAGGTCCTGACGAACGCTATTCCATTAGATATATTTCATGTTTCTGTCATGATATTCATGAATTGTAGTATTTTAAATACTTGGATACTTCTGTATATGTAGTATGGGAAGTTCGGTGTCGGAAAGGCTTACATAAAACACCAAACAATCAAAGCAAAATGGCATGCATATTCATATTCCTATTCATTGTATTGGTATACTGGTATACAAGTCGGATACAGATTAACAAACATTCATACATATTAGCAAACAAACATTTTTTTTAATGGTAAAAAAAGATAAAATAAACAAAACAAAACGAAGAAAAAACACAAGAATAATGTAAAAAAAGAAATACAAAACAAAATGCAAAGAGATCATTACATATTTTAGCCACAAAAGCATTTTAGTCTTCACTCGAGTAATATTCCTCCAGTGAGTAAAATGCCTTATCTGTAAGGTACCTTGTAAGGCGTCTCTTAAACACGTCAAGAGATTGCGGCAGCCGAATGTGCACGCTGAGTTAGTTGTAAACCGCTGGGCCGGCGATATAGGCTAGCCTCTCCGACTTGGATAATGCTTGACTTACCGAACGTAGCATGCTACGGGATCTTGTTGGATAGTGATGATGAACACCATTCACTTCAAAATCGGCTAGATGTCTGCGCTACTTCCATTATATAAATGGACGGCAGCGTCATGATGCAGAGATATAGGACATACGTGTGCACACGACCGCCTTGCTCGCTTTGCGTGCCTGTATGGCAGCGTACTTCCGGAAAAAACGTCAGTGTAGCCGCCGCCATAGAACTCTATAGGACCGTCAGCTTGAGATTCTACTGGTGCCGAAAAATTAATCTGCGGAGAAGCGGACAAACGGGGACGCGCCGAGGTTTTTTTCCGCTTGTGCGGAATTACGCATGCGTGTAGCCGGTGAGTCGATGTCTCGTACATTTGGTTTAGGATGCTGATTCTATTTTTCCGGGAGGCAGGGCTAATAATCTCCGCTCAGGAAAAAACAGCATCGTGTAGCCCGGGCCTAATAAAACAAACTCATAGAACTGTATGTATACATAATCCTTTATAACAAACTAACTGAGTGATCAGAGGTGTGGTTTGCTGGGACAACCTTCTGTACTGTATTTTAACATTATTTATTAATTAACGTTGTTATTTTTATTTGAATGATTTTTATTTTTTTATATCTATCATTTTATTTGTATTTCGATTCGCTCGTGTGCACTTCAAATATGTTGTGTTAAAATGACTATTGTGAAATCACCGGAACAAGACTTTGATGCATATCATCCTGCGATCCAATCGACTGCATCAATGACAATGGCTTTAATAAAAAATTAACTCTTATGTATAAAAAACACTAAAAACACGCTTTTATAAATGCACGTAAAAACCAAAAAAGGTTTGTACCTGAAACCTGATCGTGTTTAAAGTCCATTACGTGACCTTTGTCACAAGTGCAAACACGACTATGATACGATATTCCATCATGGAATGCCAGTTCCTGTCTTCCGGCTTCATCATCAGACCTTGAAACTTAATCGTGGTCAAAGTTCATTACAAGACCTTTCCAACAAGTCCAAACACGGCTCTGATACGATATTCCATCATGGGATGCTAGTGCCTATCTTCCGGCTTCATCATCAGACCTTGAAACCTAATCGTGGTCAAAGTTCATTCTAAGACTTTTCTAACAAGTCCAAACACAGCTATGATACTATGTTCCATCATGAAGTTCCAGTTCATATCTTCCGACTCCATCAGACGCTACGATCCTTGGAATATGGTGAAATTAGTTACCTTAGATTCCATTACATAGTTAGTTACATACAGGTCGACCTAATAAAAGCGTGTTACTAATTAAACCGACTATCCCAACTTACGGTAGACGAATACATGTAGAAGTGATTATAAAGTCATTTTCATTGGCTGAAATCATCACCTAATGAAGCCAAATCACCAATCACCCTTCATCTATCATACTCTCATTGGGTTATCGTTTAATAATTCGTATCTCTTTCATAATCGTTACCTAATCGTATTTTAAAAGAAACCCGGATTTTTGGGGGTCTTACAGCTCTTTTAACGAGTGGGGATGGCTTTTGACTTGAATAAAAGAAGCCCTTGCGCGATAGCTAAGTTTCGAGTTGTGTGGCTCCACCCAAGTTCCTCGAAAACGTAGTTTTCAATGATATTTGATTTTTGAACCTAGATTTTTACACTAACTTAATTTTTTTCCAATCCTAACTACTTTATATAATGATCGGCCTAATTCGTCCACAGCTCAAATAATTGCCATAGTTTTGAAAATCGGCATAGCTATTCCTCAAGATGTTCTGAAGAACATAGTCAAAGTCCGTAAGGGTGGGGGTGAGCCAGGAGGTGGGTCCTCCCCACTTGCAGTACCCTGGCGTTCAAATGTTTCTTTCCTCAGTTTTTCAGACGTATTTCGAAAGCCTCGGAACCACCACCACAACCCTTGGGGACTTTCAATATGTCGATCAGATAACTGTACGGATTTTTGAAACTACGTGATTTATTCGGGCTGATTGTACATTTTTGGGCTAATTTTAAAGAGAAGCATTCCCAAATAGACATGGAATTAAAAATAGTATATCTACGCGTATCTTTGCGTGTATATCTACGAGAGTACATCTACAAAAATAGCAACGTTTTAAATCACCTTTCATCCTCCAACGTTAAAAATATGAAACTCTCATGAATAGCAAAGGAACAAAAAGCATTCGTTTGTTCATTCATAGCGTGGACGAGAGAGAGAGAGGGGGAGCTGGTAGGTCTATGTTATAAGCTTTGCAATCTAGAGATTTCAAGATCTGGAGTCTCTCGCGAAAATGTTTGATTTAAACAAACAGATCTCGGATTACCGTTGAAACGCTCTTTGAACAGCGAAGAAACTAGAGCTGAAAATATGGTTTAGAATTGCTTAATATACAACTGCGATTATGTACCCAATTCACAATAAAAAAATAATTTAGAATAGAATAGAAGTGGCCCAAAACGACGCTGACAAAATAAAAAAAATAAAAATGAAATACGTTGTCGTTTGCTTTTGCAGCACATTAATTTGGTGTCATTAAAACTATTTGAGATTGGTATCGCTATGTTTTTGCAATAAGAAGCAATAATATCTTTATTTAAAACTTAAAAAGGCAGTGTGAGGTAGTTCACATTCTCGCCATCAGTCGTCAGTTAGTTTATTTGACTATTAAACGATACAATGAGCTGGTTTATATCGGAAACCATTTCCCTATCAATATGTGGAGTCTGGGAACAGTAATGTTTCCTATAGAGAGGAGGTGGTTGTCAACCTTATGGAAACTGCTCTTGAAACGACTATTCGGCCACCCGATCCCGGTTGAATAAGCCGGGCAAAGGATGTCGTGTCCCGCGATAAATTCGGTAGACACCATATCACCGCTTCATAAGGGAGAGTACCGCGCAAGCGACCTCGTTTCTATAACCAATCAGGAGGTAGGAGGTAAACTGAAGGTTAATTCCAGACGGAGATATCCTTCCAAACTGGTAGTCAGGGAGCGAAGCTCCCCGCTGGATACCTTTCCCGGTGCCTCGCCGTAAGGCGTTGGCCTCTGACGGGCAGGTGGCGTAACTAGACTGCAGATTGTTTTCGTCCCAAGTCTTCTGCGCTCACCTCACGGAAGACGGCGCGATCAATATCGTTAAAACTTCTTGAGGTGACGGGTTCACCCGTTGTAGGTGAAAGCTCTAGTTGTCTATCTGTGTGTCTGTGTGTATTCCTCCAAGATAGCGCTAAAATGGATAATCCAATTGAGCTGAAATTTGGTACGCAGGCATCATTTGGCCAAGAGTTGAAAAGATTGTGGTTAAAATCGGTCCACCAGGGGCCGCACTAGTCAATCTTGAAATATTGGACTTAGAAAATAAATGAAATTTGGTATACAGGTTCCTTGTTTGGCCGAAATCACATTGTGAAATTTTGGTTGGAATATCTCATATACAAGCTACACTAATAATATTAAATTCCGCCATGAATTTAAGCAATATCAACGCCTAGCCGCCCGAGGCTAGCCGAGAAACGAACCGCGCTGCTCCAGGCAGTTCTGTAACGGAACTCAAACGGGTTCGTCCGGCGGCTGAGTTAGCCTTCTTGTCCACACACGTTTTTTCGCCGTGATAATCCACGATTAATTCGCCGTGTTGTCTGCGGGGTATGGATCACTATGAAAGCTTGTCCACGGACACGGCGGAAAAACGGATGGCGCCGTCGCTGTTTCTGTGGACAAGCATCGTGAATTAGCCGTGGATTTTCACGGCGAAAAAAACGTGTGTGGACAAGAGAGCAGAGGGCGCTCATCGATTTTATTTATGAAATTAATATCCAGATAAAACCACTCCTTAGATACTCATGCCAGAAAAGTCGTGGAGTGCCACAACCGATTTTTAAAACGTATTTTTAAATATATGGTCATGTTCTATACCGCAGCCAAAGTATTTCATCAAAGACACGAATACATTATTACACTATTTGAATTCATGAATATTTGTCCTGAAATATTCGTAGAAAACTTTTGTATTCAGACATCCTAAACATCTTACATTAAAACGAAATCGCTTCTAAAATGAAAATCACGGGAACAAAGCCTGTAATAAATTTAAAAAAATACAAATTTCCCCCCTTGGGACAGCTATTATGCCCTTTATGAACGAGTCTTTTTAAAGTTACCCTCCTCATTATAAAATCAAGTACTTTGTCGCTCCGTAACCTTTCAAAGGTAACAGCGCTACGCGTCATACGCTGATGGGCCTCGAATAAAGCATCAGGCAGCAAAAAGCTTTCGCCCGTGCACTATGACCCTTGACCCGCCGCACAGTGGGCGATCTCGTATACGGTTATAGCGAGAATGGAGCGGAGCATAATAAGAGAGTGTCTTTAATTGACAACCACAAGATATACAAAAAATAGGAATTCCGCAGTATTTAAGAAAATACTACATCATATTGAAAAATACCCATTAAGGAAATACTAATCAAATACTATAATACATATAAACAGTCACAAATTTAAAAACAAGTGCATGTGATATACACGCATCAGCCTTAAGCTGCTAGTGTATAATATAATAATAATAATAATAATATTATATTACACTAAGAATCATAATCACTTCAAACAATCGCTATCGGAAGGGGGGGGGGGGGGAAGAATTCTATTTATTTATATATAATTTTTAATAAAAAATACGTGTGGCACTCGGGTACTGCCGCGGTAAAGCTATTGCATAGCATTTTTAACAACTTATGCAATTATAATTATTTATTTATTTTATTTATTATCAGATAACTGCGCTCTATCGGAAAACGTTGAAATTATTCCGAATCATTTGCGGCTGCGGTAGCAAATGATTCGGAATAATTTAAACGTCTTACGATAGAGCGCCGCGCACGATTTTTTTTATTCGATAAAGCAAAAAACCCGGATTATTCGAAAAAAATTGTAGATAAAAAGATAGATAATTAAATTATCTTTAAAATAGTGCAGGTTCCATAATAATACGCCAGATAGTATTTGCGTAGTAGTCGTTTTTGTGTTCGGTTAGACCTAATTTCACAAATTAATTACACTATGTAATATAAACAAAATCTAAAATATGCAAAGCTAAGAATATTGGGAAAATGTTCTTGTTTAACATATATTTTATTCGAATCGTAAGCAGTACTCGTTTAGACGTAATTATCAGTTTAAAAACATTAATTTTCGTTAAGAAATTTCTTCATTCGGTCGCCGCGCTGGCCTAGGCCCGCGATAAAAGCTATGCAATAGCTTAAAAATCTGCCTTAGAATATAGGCTATAGCATAGTTAGGTGACATTAAATTATTATCACTGGCAACAGTTTTTGGCATATCATTTCATCAGGTTTTGCTACTGGGATGTTTGTCTATGACGTTTTTATTGTACATGTTGTCCATTTTACTGTAGATTATTGTGAATTACAAATTAAATACAATTAACACTAGGTAGAAGACTTGTTATTGATTGGACCGTTGTGTTACTTTTCATGTTTTATATGTCATGAAATAATTTATAATAAGGATAGATTTCTCATAAGCCTACTGTGCGCCAATGGAATGATATTCTGGATACCACCTCTCAGCCTTACCTATATGATGCCCACTCGACGAGCCTACTCTACTTGTACTGACTTATACTCATAAACTTCAATAGTTGGCGTCGACGAGGACGCAACTGCCAGGACACAGCCACTAAACATTTCGCTTTCATGCTGCCATTCGCTATAATAGATCAAGAGCTAGTGCCGAAAAAGTCACTTAATTTTATGATAAAAATACATAAAATATTCCTAGATTACAGATTACTACAGGGTACGATGGCAAAAGATTTATGGCCGTCTTAAAGATGATGGACGGAAAAATATATATCCGCTCATCGGCATCACTACCCTGCATTACGTCGTGTTGACCTGGCTGATTCAGAACGCCTAAAGGTGATAGATGACCCAAGACACCCACTGCACGGACAAGAACCACCCCACACTCGCCTAAAATCGCGAAACTTATTCATGAGCCAAACACAACCGCATCATGGCAGTCAATCATCGAGCCGCATCACTCAATGGAGGGCTTCGTTTTGGCGAGGACGTAAAGGAAAAGATATCACCGGGATCCCATCCCTTATATACCACCTGGCGTAGTCTGAATAGACTGAGGGTGGGTGTAACAAGATGCCGAGCCAATCTCAATTCGCTGGAGATACATAGATAACTCAATATGCAACTGTGGAACGTTGCAGGATGAAAACCACCTCCAATCCTACAACCTACAACAGTAACTGTCAACCCCTATCACTAGAACTAAAAGAGGCAAACGATAAAACCATCCAGGTTGCATATTTTTGGAGGGACGTGTCCTAACCTGGCCCGGACACGTTAACGAACGAACGAAAGGTGGCATAGTGCCTGATCCTACGTTGTATGGTTTCAGGTTTGATACCCGGCTGGGTCATCATTTTCTGCAGTGAACGAACGAACACTGGTATAGTGCCTGATCCTGTGATATATATATATATATATATATATATATATATATATATATATATATATATATATATATATATATATATATATATATATATATATATATATATATATATATATATATATATATATATATATATATATATATATATATATATATATATATATATATATATATATATATATATATATATATATATATATATATATATATATATATATATATATATATATATATATATATATATATATATATATATATATATATAAATATTTGATTGTAAATGTGTAAATTATTATTTTTTCAAATTGAAATTATGTTTATCACTAAATAAATGAAATGATAAAATAATGAAAGGGCACTTATCTGGTCTGTGGTGACCAGGAGTGACTCCACGCCTTCTTCTTCTCCTCCCTCAGTGTTTGCTGGTGCTTCCTGCTGTGGCACTAGAACCCGATCAAAATGGCCTCCCACCGTCTCCCACAGCGGCAACACAACAATGCGAGACGAGAATGAATGCTGGAAAATAATAGGCGATTAGTGTTTCTTAAATATTAATGATTGTTATAAAATGTATATCAATATTTCGGCTCAGCCGTCATCAAGATATGTGACATTTCTGAAATCGAACAATTCGTTGAAAATTTAAATTCAAGGAATCGAACAAAAAGAAATGGATTAATAATATTTTACACGATTTAGTTAAGGTACCATAACCAACCGTGCAAAACGTTATTTTAAAATGAATGATTATAAATTAAAAGAAAAAGCATTTGATGATTATGATAATATGATAAACCTTATTAATTTTGCCTATTGAGACCGGAACCTTTGCAAGCGCCTAAAATATAAATATAAGCCAATTCCCAAGATTTGACGTCCCTTTCTTTTGCATTATCCCCAAGGCATTTTATTATTTTAACTTTAAAACATTGATCAAAAGATAAATTATGCGCCCTGGCATGCAAAGATATTGGGAGTTGGCTTTCATTTCCTACACTAGCCCTATGATTATTTAGTCTAATATTAAGTGGTGTTGTTGTTTCACCGATATAAAAGGCATCACAAGTCCTGCACAGAAGTTGATATACTATATTTTTTGAAATACAACTGCAATGAAAGGGAACCCTGTAACTATTAGTAGTATTTGGACTGGTAAAAAAAGGACTTAGATCTAACAGAGGACACGTTTTACAACGTGGACGACCACAAGGTTGAAGCCCAAAAGTATTATTACCAATAGAGAAATTTTGATTATTTTTTGTTTTGTTTAATATTGATCTAATATTAGGTGGTCTGCGGAAAGATAAAATTGGCGGTGAATCTAAGAGATCCTTAGTGGATGCATCATTAGAAATGATGGGGAATAAATCAGATAATATATCTCGCAGTTTCTCAGCACCAGGAAAATAAGTGGTGCTAAGAAAGATTTTATTATTATTATTATTTTTATTTGAAGAAATTTTAGGTTTTGGTATATATTTTACTTCAGAGTTTAGAATATGTTTATCCAATAGAGGAGCAGGGTATTTTCTTTCAAGAAGAGATTGCTTTAGATTATTGAGATATTTATCTAAATTTTCTTTGTTGTTAACTAAACGGTGTCCGCGAATGGACATTGAATAGGGAATGGATCTCTTGGTGTGAAATGGATGACAGCTATCAAAGTGTAAATACTGTTCTTTATTAGTAGGTTTTATATGAATCGCGGTTTTAATTTTACCTTCGGAAATTGTTAAATCAACATCTAAGAAAGTAATTTGTGATTTAGAAATGGTATGAGTGAAATTCAAAGGGCCAAAATTATTTAGGTCGTCAAGAAAGGTTGTTAGAGTAGTTTGTCCGTGTGGCCAAATCATTACTATGTCGTCAATAAATCTATACCATAATATGGGTTTTAAATTTTGCGTTTGAAGAAAATTTTGCTCGAATAATCCCATGAAAAGGTTGGCATACGATGGTGCCATTCGCGTGCCCATAGCAGTCCCTTTAATTTGAAGATAAAATTCATCTTCAAAGGAGAAAGCATTACACGTTAAGACAAACTCGGCTAATTTGCAAAGAAAATCCGTAGAAGGTATTTGAGGATGAGGTCTCTCATCAAGAAAATAAGAAATGGCTTCCAATCCTAAATTATGAGGAATATTGGTATACAGGGATATGGCGTCAATAGTAACAAATAATAGGTCGTCTGACTTTGGAATTACAGTATTCTTTAAAATATCAATAAAATGATAGCTGTCTTTGATATGAGAATTTAGATTTTTCACAAAAGGTTGTAAAAAATAATCTACAAAAGCCGAAATTCTTTCTGTCGGAGAGTTAAAGCTTGCGACTATTGGTCGTCCAGGATTATTAGGCTTGTGAATTTTAGGTAATAGGTAAAAATTTGGAGTTCTGATAGGATCAGGAATTAAAGTTTTAACATCTTCGTCTGATAATTTTTCATTTGATTTATTTTGTTCAATATATTTTTTTATTTTCACTGCAAAATTTTTGTTTGGATCTCTAGATAGTTTTTTATAGAAAGTTTCATCTCTAAGTTGTCTCAAGCCTTCAGTAACATAGTCAGTTTTGTTAAGTATGACAGTAGTGGAACCTTTATCAGCCGGCAAAATGACGATGCTGGTATCCTTGCTAAGACTCTCAAGAGCTGCACGTTCATCTACTGACAAGTTTGATGTTGGCTTGAGGCTATTTAGAAAAGATGGCTGTGTTACTTTGTTTAATAAAATAGTAATAAAATTTTCTACCGGATGATTTTTTGGTAATGGAGGGGGTTCTTTATTGGAGTGTGGACGAAATTGAGCTAGTGCATTGTGTAATTTAATATTATTATTTTTATTCTTTTGATTTGAATGCCAAAATTCGCGCCATCTTAAATTACGACAAAATTTAACAACATCATTACCAAAACTAAAATGGTTCACATTTTGAGTCGGTGTGAAATTTAGACCTTTAGCTAATACTAAATATTCATTGTGGTTAATTACTTTGGATGACAAGTTTTTAACAGCATTTTTTTCTCTAGGAGATGGACCTTGTATATTATTAGAATATGATACTGATGGTGTTATATTGTTATTAATTTGGTTTACTAATGTGGCACGTATTGGTACGGAATTTGATACTAATGGAAATATATTGTTAGTAATTTGGTTTACTGATAGGGTGTGCATCGGAGAGGAAAGAGTACCTTGGTGAACTGCTGGGATAACATTTCGAAGTGAATTTGAATTCCTTGTTTTGTTAACATTGGAATGACTGTAATTTGAAATGGAAACTGGATTCAAAATGTTTCGTGTATTGTTACTTGGGATAATGCAAATTTTCTGAAAGTTCTTTAGTAAATTAAGGAACTTTTTATCGTGTTTTAATCTAATATTTCGTAAATCTGTTACAGAATTGTTAACTATTTTATGAGCTTCTTGAAATAAGAAAGGAGAATGTGTTGTTATCATGTTAACATAAAAACACAGTGAGTTTAAATGTTTATCAACTAAAATTTGATATTCATTTCGCAAAACAGACGTAATTTCTATTGAATACCTTAAACGGATTGCGGTGAAATCATATTGAATTTCTGTACTAATTGCTGCGAAAGGAAATTTTGGTAATAACCCTTTAGGGCAAATGTTGTTTTCTAAACATTTAGAAAGAAATTCAACGTGTCCCGTGAATTTAGCTGTCTTAAGTGAATGGTAATTTATTTGGTTTAACCAATGAGTGTACATAATGGATGTGATTGCAACATAATTAAAATTAGGTAATATTTTAATATTTGATTGTAAATGTGTAAATTATTATTTTTTCAAATTGAAATTATGTTTATCACTAAATAAATGAAATGATAAAAAAATGAAAGGGCACTTATCTGGTCTGTGGTGACCAGGAGTGACTCCACGCCTTCTTCTTCTCCTCCCTCAGTGTTTGCTGGTGCTTCCTGCTGTGGCACTAGAACCCGATCAAAATGGCCTCCCACCGTCTCCCACAGCGGCAACACAACAATGCGAGACGAGAATGAATGCTGGAAAATAATAGGCGATTAGTGTTTCTTAAATATTAATGATTGTTATAAAATGTATATCAATATTTCGGCTCAGCCGTCGTCAAGATATGTGACATTTCTGAAATCGAACAATTCGTTGAAAATTTAAATTCAAGGAATCGAACAAAAAGAAATGGATTAATAATATTTTAGAAATGGATTAATAATATTTGATATACATTTTATGTATTTTATGTATTATGATAATATTTTATATATATATATATATATATATATATATATATATATATATATATATATATATATATATATATATATATATATATATATATATATATATATATATATATATATATATAGAAATATTTGATAGTTTTGTGTATATATTCTTTTTAGAATTGATCAATAAGATCGTAAGATCAATAAGATCGATCAATAAGACCTTCTTTATACGTAAACTCACTCAATTTCCTATTATTTCAGGGGAAATAACAAGACAAGACGAGCTACTTGACAGATGGAAGAATTTAAAATTTCATCATTCTCGTTAACACCTAAAGCATTCCCGAATCCGATCAAGGGAATCCTTCGTCACGATGTAAGTGGCTTTTATAATTATTTACTTTATAATCATCTTATTGATCAATTCTAAAAAGAATATATACACAAAACTATCAAATATTTCAAAATATTGAATTTTTACATATTTTATGTTTCGTTCATTGTAAATAATCCATTTAGGTTAAAGGTAATCTTTCCAACTAATAGGAAAGAGCTGACTGCTTCCTTTCATTGATATGAGGGCATGTCACGCTTTTAGTTTTAAGTTTTCAGCTGAATATTGATCGCAGCTTCTTTATATCGCACCTTTAGAAAATAAAAAAACGAAATTCGAAATTTTAAATTCTTCCATCTGTCAAGTAGCTCGTCTTGTCTTGTTATTTCCCCTGAAATAATAGGAAATTGAGTGAGTTTACGTATAAAGAAGGATTGTAGCATAATTTTTGAGATAATTGGATGAAGGGTGAGCGTTTACTAGTTGAAAAATGGGCCCAACTTAAACCTACTCCTCTTTCCGCAAGTGAGAGGCATTCATCATTCTCGTTAACACCTAAAGCATTCCCGAATCCGATCAAGGGAATCCTTCGTCACGATGTAAGTGGCTTTTATAATTATTTACTTTATAATCATCTTATTGATCAATTCTAAAAAGAATATATATATATATATATATATATGTATATATATATATATATATATATATATATATATATATATATATATATATATATATATATATATATATATATATATATATATATATATATATATATATATATATATATATATATATATATATGTACATATATATATATATATATATATATATATATATATATATATATATATATATATATATATATATATATATATATATATATATATATATATATATATATATATATATATATATATATATATATATATATATATATATATATATATATATATATATATATATATATATATATATATATATATATATATATATATATATATATATATATATATATATATATATATATATATATATATATATATATATATATATATATGGAGATATATATATATATATATATATATATATATATATATATATATATATATATATATATATATATATATATATATATATATATATATATATATATATATATATATATATATATATATATATATATATATATATATATATATATATATATATATATATATATATATATGAGGGTGGCCGATACGCCTAGGCGCGAATCTGTCAACTACCGCAAAATGCATATAGGCATTTTTGGCGCCCCAGTGACTCTATCCCTTTTAAAACACTTTTGTTTTTTTCCGGCACGAGCAAGAAGCACGTCATCCTTCTTCGCCATTTTGCTGCCGAAAGATATCAATATAGTCGCCAGTGTTGCCAACCAGCTAAATCAATATATTTATAAGATGGAGTAAATTATGAACTTTATGCCAGAAAATCACATTAAAATGATTATATTTCATGTTCTAATTTTTCATTTAATTAGCATGTTTTAAATAATTTAAGTTTGCAATCTTGACATAAAATGTCACACGCAAACAGTTTTTAGGCTAGAAATTTCGCTATGAGGAGAACATCATTATCCGGACAAAGAACAACGTATTAATCCTGAAACACTACTAATCCATTTAAAGGATATGCCGAATGCGCAATAATGGCCATGTTGTTAAAACATAAATAAGATGAGTTTTTCGGCGCTGGCTCTAGGTCTACCAGGGCCGCGAGTAATACTTAGTTACACGAAGCACGTACGCATTCGCCAGAGTTATTCAATAGGGCCGAGTCGCCTAACTAGCGGCATATATCATACTTTTCTCATTTCTATACTTCGTGATAATGTTAAGGGCGGAGATCAAATCTGAGGAAAAGTGCTACGCTGTTGTATACCAATTTCAAAAATCAGTTGTGTCACACTAAGATTTTCTCGGTAAGTAGCCCCAGACTGATTTCATCTGAATATTTATTTCATAAATAAAATCCGATGATCGCTCTCTTTCGGTCGGCGGGTGAACCCGGTTTTGTGCTGTTGCAACCGTCTCGGGCGGTGCGGTGAGGTTGGGCCAAGCGCCAAAAGATGGCCTAAATATTTAATTAAAATTGACGGTGAAATTAAAATATTTTTAGTTTCGCTTATATATGAGATATTCCAACAAAAATTTTACAATGTGATTTCAGCCAAACAAGGCTGCTTTGTGCAAAAATTTCAGCTCAATCACAAAGACACACAGACAGACTTCCATCTGGCGATGGTCTCAATCGTCGCAGGGGGGCTCAAAATGCATATTTCAGTCTTCAAACCGAAATAAAAACTTTACGCGTTCACAATACTTTCCCTTCTCTTCGATTGGTGTACCAGGAAAGTACAAGTCAACCTTCTGGCGCTCCTGGACGGTCTGCGCACCGTGCGGCATAAATCAATCAATTGCGCACTCTGATTAACAGTCGGGGGAGTCTGGAAGCAGTACTGTTTCCTATAGATCGGGGGTGGTTGCGGACCTTACGGCGACTGCTCTTGAAACGGCCATCTGCTACCCGATCCTGGGTGAACAGCCGGGCAAAGGATGCCGTGGTCCGCGATATATTCGGTGTACACCGTTTCACCGCTTCGTAAGGGAGAGGACCGCGCAAGCGACCTCGAACTCGTAACCAATCGAGACACTGGAGTAATCTGGTCGCAATTGGAAGTAAGGGCGTGAGTGTAAGCCCGGTGGGTAACACTCCTGGCTATCTCGCGGTTAAGACTTTGGCCTCTTACGGGTTTGTGGCGGAGCTTGACGGCGGACTGTTTTGTCCAAGTCTTCTGCGCTCACTCCAGGGATATAGAACGACTAATCTTTAAAACTTGCTGAGGTGACGTGCTCGCCCGTTGTAGTTGACAACTCTAGTTGTCCTATAAAGTTATAAATAAATAGCTTTAAGAATTTTACCTTTTTTATATATATATTTTTTTACGCTTCAAATAAAAATAAATAAATAAAAAAACGAAAAAAAAACTTAAAATGCAAAACACCTCAGATATTAGGAATCAATATTAAGATAAAAGGAAAAAAAATGAAAATGAAACGGCAACTTTATTGGCCTTAGGCTTATAGGACTAAACAACACACGATACTGTGGACGATAGTGAGGTATTTACTGTTATAACACATCAAAACATGTATACCTTTCTATTGCAGTAAAATATTTGCTCTATTTCCGTCTGTTTTCGTTTCATTTAGGCAGGTATCAGGAAGTAAATGTGCTCGTAACTCAATAGAGTGGTACGAGTATATAGACGCTTTTAATTACATATCAGATCCTGCGAGAGCCTACTTAAATAAACTTTAAATTTAATTAATTCCGGGGTCATCGTACTTCCAGCATGCTGGCATTGGGAACATCTCGAGCAAACTCAATTAAGTAGAGTAAATTGAAGTACCTACGTAACTATACACATCATAGTAAGAAATTTATGAGGAGCTATGCTGCCGTCGGGTTCGCTTGGATGTAAATTCCGTTATATTGTTTTATTTACAGTAGGGCGGTGTCGACTACAGCTGGCGAACCAGCTGGCGAACCCGTCACCCCAGGCTAGTATAACGATATGTGTTCGTTTTTTTATTCGTGGGATAAACGTAGAAGACTTAGAGACAAGACAATCTGTTTGTTTTTGCTTGTTTGAATTTCATCGACATAGTTGAAAATGCAATTACGTTAATTTGATCCCAACGGAAAATGGCGACCTAGCCGGGAATCGAACCCGGGACCTTACAATGTAACATCAGACGACCTAGCCACTACGCCACTGGGCCGTATCATTACAGCTATCGCAGTTCTCCCAATATTCTGTAACATTATTTGTAGCATTGTTTTTCGTATTACGTAATATAGTTTGTTTGTTTGTTTGTTTATACTCTTTATTTTGAAATGTCACAATGGGCGGGTTTATTGTCATATGACAATCTCTTACAACCAACCCTATGACGTATTATATGTATGTGTGCGTGTAAGATATCTGTAAGTGTGTGTCTTTTTATTGCATTCGATCGACATAATTGTAAATGCAATTCCGTTAATTTGATCCCAACGGAAAATGGTGACCCAGCCGGGAATCGTACCCGGAACCTTACGGTGCATATTTCAAAGAGGTGCGTTTGGTATTTCCTGAGATATGACCGAAAACCACGACTTCTTCAAAACGACTTCTAAAATCAAAACTATTTTACATTGCGTTATTATTTCTTATAAATACCGTGTATTAATCATGCGTCTAATGTAGTTATAGAATATTATGTTCTTTGTAATATGTAGTTATCATTATTGGTTGAGAAATTATTGGCTGAAGGGACGAACTATGTAATTCCTCACATACATACAACCTTTGCCCAAAGACAGTTGTATTTCATCGTCCCAATATTTTTTAATACTTTAGAAGAGTCAGTAAAAAATGTTTAAAATGTACACCAATTTAAGATAAAAGTAAAAAAATGGCTCCTTTACGAAGTAGGTCGTACAAAGACTGAAAAAGAATTGCTTCATACAATAATTTATAATATGTGTGTATATAGATGTATGTGTGTGTGTGTTATTATATATGTATGTATGTATATTTGTATGTATGTTTGTATGTGTATATGTGTATATATGTATGTAACTAACCCTTTATCATATATATTTGTATTAATATGTGTACTATTTTATGCCATTATCTTAGTGTTAGTATTGAAAGTAGTCTATTAGTCAGTATACTACTCAAACGTCAGTACTACTCAAAAACAAAGGCTATATATTTCGTATGCCCATATACAGGCTATTCGGTCTAGTTGGGCATTCGTCTAGAATGATCGTATGGGTTGTGCTCATTTTCTTATTGCTTATATAAATAGTTACAAATTATATCTGTACGATCTCACTGTTAACCCAAACCTCTGGCGCTCCTGGACGGTCTGCGCACCGTGCGGCGCAAGCCAATCGATTGTGCACTCCGACTAACAGTCGGGGGAGTCTGGAAACTGTATTGTTTCCTATAGAGCGGGGGTGGTTGCGTACCTTACGGCGACTGCTCTTGAAATGAGACCGGAGAAATCTGGTCACAATTGGAAGTAAGGGCGCGAGTGTCTCGAGCCGCCGGGTATTATTCCTGGCTATCTCGCGGTAAGGAGTTGGTGTCTTACGGGTTGTGGCGTAGCTAGACGTCGGATTGTTTTGTCCGAAGTCTTCTACGCTCACTGCAGGTATATAGAACGACTAATCGTTAAAACGTCCTGTGGTGACGGGCTCGCCCGTTGTAGTCGACACCTCAAGATGTTAACTCTATATATTAAAAAAAAAAACATACACATAATAGGCCAAACTGAAACCTCAAACTTATACATCTGAGTGCATCTCAGTACTACGAGGGGATTATGGCAAATTTATGATAATTCTCACTTTACGAGATGCCGGAATACGATTTTTTAGATGCTCATGTGGGGATGCTGTATTTTACGGTGGCCATTATTCGTGTTTATCGGCGAGAAACCACCGACTGCGAATCACTGGCCCACAGACGAAATGCGGCGTTATACCACATATTAGCGAAGAGAACCAAAGCAATACACAGATACGACAATATTTTATAAACAAAACTTCAGTTTCATTAACAACGGATTTATCATTACGATAGAGATAACCATAGATGAGTTTGCTGACCTAAGAAGAGAAACACTAAGTTATCGCGTCAAAATCGATCTTTCGTAAGTTCAATTGAAAATTGAACTGCATAATAACCTAAATATAATGGCAAAACTTAGCTTGTTATATATTCTTTTACTTTGAAATATACTATGAATGATTATAACAAAACAAAAAAAATACCTTAAAATCGTTTAGGTCACCCCAAGACTTTCTCGGCAAGTGGACAAATAGAGTTGTTAACTACAACGGGCGAAACCTTCACCTAAGAAAGTTTTACGGATTTTTATTTTTTTATTTATTAATTTACAATAACTTTATATATGTCATATACACACCATTAGCATAATATACTTGAGTTGGGAGAGATTAAGCACATCCTAAAATTGGTCTTTCTGTCTCTCGTGAAGTGAACGCAGAAGACTTGGACAAAACAGTCCACCGTCAAGCTCCGCCACATGCCCGTAAGAGGCCAACGCCTTATCGCGAGATAACCAGGTATATTACCCAGAGGGCTTACACTAACCCTTACATCCAATTGCGACCAGATTACTCCGGTCTCTCGACTGGTTACGAGTTCGAGGTCGCTTGCGCGGTCCTCTCCCTTACGAAGCGGTGAAACGGTGTAAACCGAATCTATCGCGGACCACGGCGTCCTTTGCCCGGCTACCCAGGATCGGCTAGTCGATGGTCGTTTCAAGAGCAGTCGCCGCAAGGTCCGCAACCACCCCCGCTCTATAGGAAACAGTACTGCTTCCAGAGTCCCCGACTGTTAGTCAGAATGCACAATCGATTGGCTACCGCCGTACGGTGCGCAGACCGTCCAGGAGCGCCAGAAGGTTGACTCCTAGGGGAAACTAGCCCTAAGGCCAGAGTCCTGCCCGGGCTCGCACTTCATGCGTGGAGGCCGCCGGATGGGTCTTAACCCGTGAGTGTGACCAACCCTGAACAAAACCCTAACCCTGAACAAAAACCTAACCGAGTGGCCACATCAGCAAGGGCCTCAGCAAGGCCCCTCGGCAAGTGGACACTAGAGAGCCTTCCCCACCACCCCCCTTTAGCCAGCCTCACCTCCGCTAACCTCACCCCTTCCGTCAAACACCCTTGCAACCCCCCCCCCCCCCACGACACCCCCCGCGACCGAGAGAGAGAGGGAGTATAATTTCTAGACTTCAAATGCCGACTTGAGTATCAAGTATCAACTGTGAATACGGTCGTTTGACTGCATGCATTGCATGTGTTTTCGTGATTTCTCGTTCATGTCACATCTGTGCATTTCTGTGCCCCTCATCGCTAGTATACTATCTGCTTTTTTCCGTCTCTCTCTGAAGGGGTTGGTGGAGGATGATGGAGAGGGGTGAGAAGAGGGGCTGTTGAAAAGGCGGACGAGAGGTCGTAAACTTTCATTCGACGCAATAAAAACTTCTGAAAGTGCACTCAAATACAAAAAGTCGCGGCTACTCAGACGAGCTCCGGACATGTCTTTTCATTTGTCGTAAAATATGCTTCGTCTTTATTTAAAGGTAGAAGCTGTCCAGAAAATACTGTCACCGGTTGGCGGTCATGTCGTTTTATATTTCGCTTCACAAATGATAAATTCCCGATGCTGCACAGTAACGCGACTGTGGAAAAAATCGAAAAATACGACTGACGATTTGACGTACAACGATATTATTCTAAATAGGATAAGCAAAAACTCATTAGGACTCACATTATTACCTGGATATTTACTGATTGCCAATTATGACCCTTTCAATTTCCGACTTTCGCATGCCGTACAATAATCACATGCCAGTTGCATTTTGTCACTTGGATAAAACGTCTCATTCAGTCGAAATTAACAAATATTTGCGAACGAGCTATCATGGAGGATATGTACCAAGGTATGTGCTTTATACAGCTATTTTATGGCGATACGCGTCCTCAAATTGTCATCTAGTTTTTAGGTCAAAATAATATATTATCGAACTTTGACACAGCATTAATTAAAAACTCTAAAAAACTCCTAGTAGTTTTAATGTTATCTTATTGCTACATTAATAAACTTTATTTTTTTGATACCACTGGATTTCTTTTGCCTGTCACTTAGTTTTTTATGTTTTTTTTTTCAGCCGGAGGCAACTTGATCATAAATTACGACCTCACAAAAAAATGTTTTTAAAAAACGAGAGAAACAAAAAATATTTTTTTTCGAAAAATTATGCTCGCTTCTGGATATCTCTGACTACTCTAATATACAACGAGGCCAAGTAGCAACTATATGTAATCATAAAAAAAAGTGGAATTCGTCCATATGGCATACAGAAATTGGATTGCGGATAAAACCAAAAATTCACTTATTTCGAATCCTGCTAGAAATCATTCATTATCCATTAGCGATCTATTAGTAATCACTTTTGTTTACTTTTATAGCTCTTTTAATGGGTTCTAGTGTCCTAGAGAGTTAGGTAATTACGCTGTATAGTTGTGGCAACACATTTTCGAATTGTCTCTCAAGCTGAAAAGTTTTTTTGTGATAGCCTGTGCAGTATTTCAGTTATATTTATTATGGCTGTGATGTTGATCTTATGTAAAATTTATTTGTATAATATATATTTTAATAAACTTTGGTTCTGCGGATGTGACTCCCATTTAAATTTAGTATGTGATAATCTAAGAAAATCCATGTTTAAACACATGAAAAAACATCACAATAATAACCAAGTAGATCCGCGTTATATATTCCACGATCGCAAACTTACTATAGAATTTAAATACATTTAGATTAGCTGCAAGGTTTTGCAAGTTACTGAGAGTATTTCTCTAAAGGTCTCGCTGTATACAAATTATCGACTTGTTCGATGGGTGGCTTTGCACCAAGGAGGCCTCGAAGGAAAAACGTTGTCCTTGTGTTGGAACGTTTGAGGGCTCTGCTGGTATTATTAGACTGAAATAAAGAAGTAAAAAGCTGACAAAGTAAAATAAAAAATAGTGGGCGATGACTTTGGTAAATTTATTATTAACCAACTAAGCCAATGTTTGTTAACGTTTCAGAATACGCAGAAATTGTGCAATATTTTGTTTATTACCATTAAAGTTATATTTTCAGCCCTATTATATTTTTAGTGTACATAAAAGTAGAATTAGAAGAGAAAAACGCAGAAAATGGCAAATTTGAAATTGCGGTAGAGCCGCTGAAATTGCGGTAGACTTTGTGGCATAAAATGACCATTTTTGAGTGCGCTTTAGCGGTGGTTTGGTACATCAGAGGAATTAGGTCTGTGAATATAAATAATAAGAAATTTTGTCTACTCTAATTTTGTACTGAATAGTAGTTATCAAAAAATGCTTTATAATATATGTAAACGAACTTCCTTTAGCGACACAACAGAAAATAATCCTATTCGCCGACGACACTTCTATCTTAATTGGGGGCCATACTAAAGCTGATGTGGAAAGCAGTGCAAACACAAGCTTTATAGAAGTAACTGAATGGTTAGGGTCAAATAATTTAAGTGTAAATGCGGAAAAAACAAAATGTATGCAGTTTCATTCCTATCAATCACAAAAATATAAATTCGAAATTAAACATAACGCTCAGGTTATTGACATGGTGCAAAAATTCAAATTACTAGGGATAACAATCGACTGTAATTTGAACTATAAAGCCCATGTCGAAGATGTAAAAATAAAAATTTCGAAATTTTGCTACGCTCTAAGGATTTTAAAACGAACTACAGATAAAAAAACAGCCTTTATGGCATATTATGCATATATTTACGCCTGCATAAAATATGGAATTACGCTTTGGGGCAATTCGGTAAATGCAGAGGAAATATTCATAGTACAAAAACGATGCTTACGAATTATATGTGGAATTCCAAAGACTGACAGCTGCAAACCACTATTTAAAAAGGAGTTTGTGCTAACGTTTATATCGATATACATCTTGGAAACCTGCAAATTTATAAGGGACCACGATCAGTATGTCAAAACAAACAATGTTGAACACGGCTATAACACAAGAAATAAACATGAGCTACAAGCACCCAAGCCAAATGTAACTCCATTTAAAAAAGGAATGTTATACAATGCAATAAAAATCTATAACCATGTTGGAGCTTCAGTCTTCAGTGATGAGAACCACCCTTCGCTCACAATCAATTGGAGTCTAGTGAAGGGTGGCCACTCTCACAACCACCTACCTGCAAATATCAAAGAAATAAAAGGAAAAGGGTTTACCGCAGCGTTGAAAAAATGGCTTATCGATAAAAGCTTTTACACATTAAACGAATATTTCTCATAATATTATATTGTAGGCATGCATTTTCATTTTCTTTTTACAATAATTCAATTACGAAGATTACAAATTTTAATTTATATTCATTTCGTATTTATAGTCGGATTTTTGATTATTCCTTGATTTTGATTTTTTTTCTTTATTTTTTATATTATTGGTGAATTATTTTTATTAATTGTTTTCTACTGTTACATTTTAGATTATATACATTTGTATTTATAGGCGGATTTTTGATTATTCCTTGATTTTGATTTTTTTCCCTATTTTTTATATTATTGGTGAATTATTTTTATTAATTGTCTTCTACTGTTAGTTCTACTTATCCGGTCTGTAGATTTTTTCATGTTAAACCAGTGATATAATTACATTTTTTAATAAGATATTATAATTAGCAGATAAGTAAATTTAGCAGATAAGTAAATTTGTCAATCTGTTTTAATAACATTTAATTGTGAGACTTAGTTTTATGTATTATCACCATAAATGTACCACCGCAATTTCGGACAATAAATATATTTCTATATTTCTATTTCTTTATTCGTGAATTATAAGCGAAAAACTAAATTTAACGCAAAAAATGCGGTTTACCGCGATTTCTGAAGTTTACAACTACCGTACAATAACAACTACCGTAAAAAACTCTTTCTTAAACCGTGTGTGTAGGGTTTACGATTATCGATACGCATCAATAGATATCTTCGCTGAATCGAACATTGGATTCAGAAATTTGTTAAAGAGGGCGATATTTAGCACTTAATATTTAAAATTTATTACTTATTATCTACTGTTTGCACTTGTACATATTCATACCAACGTACCTGTCTCAACTTCAAATATCGTACTGGTAAATTTGTTAAATACGTGAACACCCATCAACATAATGTATTTATTTTTACTATGTTCCTCCTTCCCTTCTTGGTCCCTCCCTTCCTATCCTCTTTCTTTTCTCGTTTTTTTCTTTCTCTTATCAGTTAGATAATCTTGATGTTATAATTTAGTGGAAAATTGTCTCTGGTGTAATTTGTATATCTATCTTGTTTGGCTACTTACTTTTATACACTGTTATTTTCCTGAATAAAAGAAAAGAAAATAAAATAAAATAATTACCTCGAATTCTCTACACACCTCGTTACCTCGAATTATTTAGAAGCTAAAAATCGAATTCAATGTCTAAAAATACATATAAAACGTTTAGCAAAATACTTCCGAATTTTTTCCTGGAAACGACACGCTTAGATCTTATATGCTTGGACTATTATTGAAAAACTGTTCTTTAGAAACGTGCCGAATTGCAGTAAATACTACTACATCCACTACGAACTGCATTAATTAAAGTGGTTAACAAGCGTACGCATCTCATTCAAGAGTGAGTTTGCATGTATGTCTTTTCCGAGCGCGAATTTACGCGACCACCCTCTCTAGCGGGTTGTATACACACTACGACTAGACCACATCGCGAGGCAATGAAACGTTATCTGCTCGCTGCAACCGCCGCCCATTCCTCAGAGTCTTGCCAGCTCCGAAGGCATTTCCCCTGCCTTCGTGTGCCTCATCTACCTTGGCATATTTGCGCCGAGGTATTTTACAGCCGGTTCTCTTTCAGGCACTTCATTCCTGCCGCATCGCAACATGCCCTGAGAATTCTTTTAACGGGAGAGCGCCCTGGCTGGAGATATGGGACCTATAAATAAAAAATATACTAGTTCTAAAAAACATGAAAAACTATACCAGTAAATGATATACAACAATTAGTGCATACAATCAATCAGTATCTAAATTACTTCGAGAGCCTGGTTTAGACGGCCAAAAAACACGATTTTTCATGATTTATTTAAACTTGAAGTTGAAATCTATTCATATTTTTTTAACCTCTGGAATAGCTTATAGTCTCAGCTATTCCAGAAGCTATTCCATTGCTATAAATATAAAAAAACTTACTACTTTTACTTAAAGAAAACTTGAAACGCGTTTCTCTCACAATCATATTTTTCTGTTTTGAGCCGGTGATAAAATAGACTAATTGACCGATCGAGTTGTTCTAAAAAAAAAAATATTATTAAATGTTCTTATATATTTTTTTACTAGTTAGGCAAAAAAAAAATGGGCGGAAATCGATTTTATTTCTTTAAATCCTTGAAAAAATATAAAAATGACAACTTTTACCTATTTTTTTAGTTCATCTACAAAATACCCATTATGTAAAAAATTATATTTATGTATAAAAATTATTATTAATTTCTTTTTCAGGCAAAATAACGCTCGCTATTAATCCCTTAAGCAGATACTTACCGTCATTTCTGCAGCGTTAGAAACATTTGCAATTCAATATCTTACAACTAGTTTGTTTTACTATTACAAAATATAATTTTATCTTTTAAATGTTAATCAAACTGACATAAACGAATCATGATCAAATTTCAACTTTGTTAAAAAAAACTTCATTTCTGCAGCGGTAAAAACATTTCCAATTTGATATCTTAAAACTAGTTTTTTTTAATATTACAAAAAATAGCGATATAAAAGATTCACCTTTAGGTTAAACAAAACAAGAAAAACCTGTTTTTTTGGCCTTCTAAACTAGGCTCCCTCCTTAAGCAACCAGTTAGGACAATGGTATTATTTGTATATCCTTAGGATATAGGATACTAATTTTAAATTTTAGTAACTATGGAAAAATACATTATAATATAATTGAAAATATACATATTCACTTAAACATGTACCTACATAAACACAAATACACAACCTGTAATCGGTAGCTCTGAATCTGTGTCATAACGTGCGATTAATTATTTACCATCACCTAAACACCCAACGCTTTACTCTACATTCGATTACTTATTGTAAACGTACCGTCCCAATAGACTGCACTGCGCAAATCGGCGAGAATTTCATTTAAAACGATATTTGCAGTGGTAGTATACTAGCGCCATTGTGCCTGTCGGGGTTATGAGGCAGATAAATCCGCGGATGACGAGAACCGCACTTCAATTGTTCAATCGGGCGTCAATGTGAGCGACGCGAGCGGCGATTGCGGAGCGCTGATTACGCCTCTATCGCCATGGAGGCAACGCACATAACCGAATGACAGCCAGCCGAATTTACTCACTGAACTTTATCATTGTATACCGTTTAAACGAATAAATGAACTCATGAATAAATGCACGAAAAAAATACGTGAAATAAAGTATAATAAAAAAATATATAAACACACTGCCGTTACAAATATTAACTATTGTATTTATAATTATTACAAACAATTTGTCCGCACATTTTTTAAGATAATTTTTTTTTCTTGAAATAATGTTCGTTGAAACCAAATTTGAGGAAGCTCCGTGAATTTGGTTCCACTGAGCTTCCGTGAATTCGGAAGCTTTTACGGAAGCTTCGCTACGGCCCCGTTGCCGCGTGTTGAAGACGATTGCGCTATTTGTGAATCAGTCGACATGCCTTGTCCAAGACAAGTAACGACTTCCCCTGGGCAATTGGCCTTATAGCGAACTTTACTTGGAGTCGGACCCATTGACCTGGCTTTCTGAGTGTGGCATCGCAGGGCTGCGCGCCCCACGGTAGGGATCTCGTGACGATCGAGCGCCACGCGTGTACTTTATATAGTCTCAGTCGGCGCCGCCCGCCGCCGCCGCACGCAGCCGGTTGTCCTCGGCACTCAAGCATTAAAACATGTTTAAAAATAAATATTTGTGATTTATCAATATAGATATCTATGTATTTTCGAAATCTGCTCAATTAGACCTTTTATTTGATATTAAAAACGATGTATGTATCTCAATTTATTGAGATTTCGGTATTTGGATAATTATTTATTTGACATTTAGACAGTTTAGGTATCCCATGACACTGGGGATGACCTAAAGACTCTAAGAGCACCACACACTTCTAAAAGGGTTCGATCATGGTGGAATATGGGGCAATACTTGAACCCTGGAAACATTACACTCTTTTTGGGCAGTCGTGTAATAATCCTAAAAAAGCAAGGAATACTCTACAGGGGACGAGTTTTACAGCTGTGCTCAATCGTTTATAGTCTAGCTATTATTTGTTTGTATATTAGATTTACACAGTTTAGAGCATGAAATGCTATTTTATAATATTGGTTTTTTTAAATATATATGGTTCAGGATATTTAGCTTTTAATTTTGTTGGCATATAATTAGTGGATGATTGTACAAATGTTTGTTATTATTTTTTTTGTTTTTTATTTGTTTTGTTAAGGTTTTTAAAAATGAGATTATTTTTGTTTCTATTTGTTGTGTCTTTTAATTTGACATTATTGCTATTATTATTTTATTTTACTATGTTATTCCATTTGACATTTATGACTTTAATCTAATATCCTAATACGTATACGTATAATCGTATACGTATTATACGTATAATCGATTCCAATATGTATTTTTTTACGATTTCAACACATTATGTATCTACCAATTTGATTGTTGTAGATACCTAGTCTTTTTTTAGAAGTAAAAATGATTATGATTACTTGAGCCTCAATTTGCGATGTATATTTTAAAACTACTGCTGGCACATGTAATATATCTTCGTCCGAACTGACATCACTATGAATAGCTATGTTTTTGAGTCGAAGCTTAAGGGAGAGGATCCTAATATCGTCCATGAATCAATATCGTTTACCCACTTCTTAGGACATCTGTTTAACCCAAATCTTTTCTTGTTTAACCCAAATCTTTACACCCAAATCTTGCATATATCATTAAATTTTTCATACAGTAGGTAGTTAATGTTTTTGTGTCTTCATTTTATTAAGTAAATGTAAATATTGTATTTATTCTTCAACTTCGACGGTCATGTTAGAATGATGACATAGATTTTTTGTAATTTTTGGCATGAAATTGCATCCATTAAAAAAAACTATCTAAATTTTGCAAAATAAAATGTACCTCCTTTAAATAATTTATATTTTCCTAATTCATATTTAAAATGAGAAATAAATAATCCAATTCCTCTTAATATGCTCCACAAAATTAAATTAAAACTTTTCCTCAGTCATTGTGACAACCCTAATCAAGGTTTAGTTTGTGTATGAAAATGAATCATAGCCTTAGTCAAGTTTGCCTAGTCATCTATTTAAAAAATGAACGTTATATCACTTTTAATAAAGTTTTATGTCATTTGCGAATAATATATGCTTCATTCTTTTCTTTGGCAAGATTTGAATTTAACGGCTTTTAAGTAATAATATATTTTGCCATGTAAAGACACGTTGTCCTGTGTCAATTTTGCCGATATTTTTTAAAGACTGTAACACCAACAATATTGATATCGTGGCTTGCCAACGTAGATAGAGTAGGTTGTCCCCTTCGTTTCTTCCTAAGAATGTTTATAACAAAAGAGACAGAACTGTGTAATAATCATAATAACATTAATGCGAAAATTCGCATAATCCAGGCAAAGTTGCTGCCGCTGACGGTAGTGTTTAAGCCGAAATTGTTTACACATATAATATATTTGCATTACTAAATAAATAAATTAACCAATTTGAACTGGTATTTAATTCAATTCATTTATTTAGAAAACATACGGTCGCATAGTACATATGTTTGAATATTACATCTCATATATCATCTCATCTATAACAGTTCAAAACATCCTAACATATCGTAGAATCAAAATAATCGAAAAACAAGGGCATACCTCTCAAGGTTCCATACGGTTTGATCTCAAATATTTTTTTTTTGCAAAAACTTTCATACTTTAACTAAATTTTGAATTCACCTTTCAGTTAGTGAATTTCAAAATGTTTTTTACTTTGAAAATTTATATTCAAATATTTATTTATATTCAGTTTTTTCGTCATAACGAATATTTTATATCAAGAAGCCGCTGTTCATCAGTTTTATGGTTAGCAAGCATATTTTCTCCGTAAAGGATTATCTTTATATTGAAAATGACAGAAGCCCACTTTGGCCCTATAAATGGCCCCCTAAATTAATTAACAAAAAGATTAGTCCTATTATTAGTAAAATCTGTGCTTAGATACAGGATTATATCCAAATTTTTTAAAGATAGCTTTAATAAGACCTGTATATAAAGGCGGTAATCACAAGGATTACAACAATTATAGACCCATCAGCATTTTGTCAAGTATTAACAAAATCTTTGAAAAATATATCGCAGGCAAGGTGCAGACATACCTAACGACTAATAATATTATCAATGAAAGCCAATACGGGTTCCAAAAAAATAAGAATACCGATCAACTCCTATCTAATTTTACAAACCACGTAAATAAGTGCCTGAATGACAAAAAACACGTCATAATTGTCCTTGTGGATTTTAGCAAGGCTTTCGACACAATTAATCATGATCGACTCATAAGGACCCTTGACGATGTAGGTATAAGAGGCAGATACAAAGAGTTACTGCGCAGTTACCTAAGTGATAGAGAAATGGCGGTAAAAATAGGGGACTCGATTGGTAATAGTGTTAGGATAACAGAGGGTACACCACAGGGCTCCGTATTGGGACCTATGTTTTATTTGATATATTGCAACACTATATCGAATATATTTTTTAAATCAAAAGTGTACCAATTCGCCGATGACACAGCGATAGTGGTTGAGCACGATGACGTAAATACTGCAAACACAATCATGAACCAACAATTCCTACAACTGTTGCGCTGGTCCCATGACAACGGCCTCGTTATCAACCATACGAAGACAAAGGTATTGTACGTCACCTCTCCCTATAAAAAAAGGGGCGAGATAGCTATTAAAGCACACTCGTATACGTGCATTCACGATAACGTATCACATCTAAACTGCTCCTGCAATAGTCTAGAGGTTGTGAGTACACATAAATACCTGGGCTTAATACTTGACAAAAACTTTAATTGGGAAAGTCACATACTTCTACTGTGTGGAAAACTCAGGTATTTTTTAAAACTATTCTTTCACCTGAAATCCGTAGTACCTCATAATATTATGAAAATCATATACTTTTCACTTGTAAATTCTATACTAGGATATGGCATTCAGGTATGGGGACTTACATTTCCCACGTACGTTAGGAAAGTGGAAAATATTCAAATTCGAATACTGAAACAAATGGCACCAAAAGGCTCAATACAAATTAAGCAAAATAATTACACAGAACTCTACTCCTCAATTGATGTCTTGCCTATAAGTTTCTTCGTATGGTATAAAATTCTGCTTGACAACAACGAAAACGGTTCGTTACGAATACCTGCCGATCATATACACAGAACTCGGCTACGTGAAAAGGGGTATTTGAAATATAACAAGCAAAACAATTATTACGGCGATAGAACTCTTGAATTCATTGTTCCAAAATTATTCAATCACTTTTCAATAAAATTAGACAACACAATCAGCAAATACTTACTAAAGAAAACATTGAAACTTATACTACTAAGCAACCTAAATAATGACTTACCCAGGCGAGCTAATTGAAATAATTTAAATATTATGTAATATAAATACTATAACAGAGACATTAAAAACTATATTAGTGTAAATTAGCATAAATATGTAAAAGAAGTAGCATAACTGTGACAAGTAAAAATTATATTAGACTAAATTAGCATTAACATCAAGTAGAATAATTATGGTAAACCAAGCTAATTAAGATAAGTTAGGTTAGGTTAGGGTATAAGTATAGATATCTAGTATGAATCATTTTATTAGTGTAATCATTTGTTATTGTAATTGTAAACAAAGTAAGTATACCAGGATAATTAGTATAGGTTAGGTTAGATGAGTAAGTAGGCATATCAATTTAGTGGAAAAGCATATTTATAAGTGTATATTCAGCTAGTTATGATAGGAGATATAGGTCAGATTAGGTTAGGTTAGAAAGTCAATGCATCTACTTAACGTAGAAAGTTATAATAGTTAATAAAAGTATAATAGGTAATAGATAATATAAGTCAGATATAAACACATTATTGTTAGTTACCCACTGAAAAGGCACTAGCCTTAGTGGGGAACTGTGACATGTAATTTGTATCTTTTTTTATGAATAAAGACTACTACCAAAAAAAAACAAGTCTAAACAGCGCTCCGAAGGTGCGGGTCCGTTTTTACTCCAGTGGGAAATCTCGGCATCCATATCGCCGATAGATTTCTTATGCCCAATTTTTCGTGTAGGATATTTTTTTAATGAATAAATACTATCTGTTACTAACCTGTGATTTTTGTTTAGTAATTTAGTGTCGAATGATCGTTTGAGAATCTGGTCACATTTGCAATCTGCAATGTCGACAAGACATGTTGGAAATATATTTGTTTTTGTTATTATCTACCTTCTTCGCAAGCACACCATATTTTTTCTTTGTATTTTAACACCTCTTAAGTAAATTTTCTTGTTGTTGTATCTGTATATAAAAACTTTGCTTGGTGTTGTAACCGCCATATTCGTACATTTAGGTATACTTCATTATTTATAACTATTTTTGATACTTTTTTACACTACTGCCCAACAAAAAAGAGGTGTAATGTATTCAGGGTTCACCTATAAATGATTCCCGTTTCATTATTCCAAGATAACATCTGAAGGCTTCAACCGATTAAGAATTTATTTTTAGAATTGTTATGTCATCCTGAGTGCCATAGGGTACTTTAACTGTCCAATTATTAAGTAACTATTTGCCTAAATGTCCAAATGTCCAAATGTCAATAAATTAACATAAATATGTTTAGTGTTAGATGAAAGTTCTGATTGAGTACGTTCCGGAAATATACTTGTATCTGTATGGATAAATATATAAACAACAAATGTTTAATAAAAAATCCATAATAAAAAAATATAAATACAATACTTCACTTTCTGTAAAAACAGTCGTGTTTTTTTAATTCTTTTAAATATATTTACTTGTTTAATAATACTAATACGCCATCTAGAATATAAATGATAGAGATTGGTAGCCGAGTATCGCCGATGGGAGCGAGTCAGGTTACGTCACAACAACGTCTGTCGGCCGAATGGAAAAAATGAGTAAACGCAATTTTCAAAATTATTAGTGAAGCCGATTGAAGTGCTAGAGAACAAAAATATTATGAAATTTAAGTTAATTTGCAGAGTTTTTATTAAAATGTAAGAAAATGCGTTTATAAGTTCATTGAAAACTCCAAAGTTTTTAGGTCAAGGAAGGGGCAAATCCTTATAAATGTGCTATTTTGTTCATTGTTTGAGACCTAGCGACTAGGCCAGATTTGGTCCAGTTAATTTAAAAACTCCTTTTTTGTACATTTTTGAGACCTAGCGATTAGGCCATATTTGGTCCAGTTAACTTTCAAACTAAATTCATTTTAACTTATTTATTCAAACATTAATCTCGGAAATAATAATACTATCCAGATACATAATAACCGTAATGGGTCTAATTAGAAAATAATGGAATCTAAGTATACATCATATTACTGTAATTACATATATTATATACTGTAGATGGCTTATTAAATTTCAAGGTAGGTTCTAAGTATGTTAATTTCGTGATGTCACTTTCAGCCACATCCCATCAACGCTTGTCAACACCGGAGTAGAAGGTTGAAATCTTATTTTTATAGGCGTTTTATCACATGGTTCAACGCAATATTGCCTCAATATTGAGATCAAACCAGTTGCTGTCTGTAGCTTGCCAAAGCGCAATCCTATAAAATGAAAACAAATTAAATATGATTGTAATTAGAATGTAATTAATAAATGTCGTTTACCTATGCAGTTGCGTGGACCATCGCCAAACGGAAGATATGAAAATGGATGGAAGGTCTTTTCAGCGTCTTTTGCGAATCTTTCTGGTTGAAACTTCTCTGGATCTGGGTAATATTTGGGATCGTGTTGAAGGGCGTAAGCAGGAATCATAACATAATCGTTTTTAGCCAATACTAAATTGGTGTCTGGTATGGTATACTCTGAATTGCATTGCCTAATCAGTGCTGCAACTGGGGGATATTTTCTTAGCGTTTCGTCTATAACCATATCTAAATACTCCATCTCTTGCACAGCTTCATACACTAGTTTTCCGTCGTATTTTTTAAGAGTTATTTCAATTTCTTCTACAAGTTTTGCTTGTACTTGAGGGTTCAACGCTAATTCACGAAGAGCATAACTCATCGTTGTAGACGAAGTTTCAAAGCCAGCGACAAAGAAAACGAAAGCTTGTGCAGTTATCAATTCATCGGTTATCTCAAATTTGTCCCCTCCTAAATATCCTTCTTTTCTCAAATTGATCATAAGATCCATAAAATCGTGTCGCTCCGATTTGTTTGCCAGTCGCGAGCTGACTATTTCCTTAACGAGATCAACGAAGAACGTCTCCACCTCCAATGAGCTAGTTTTCGTGTTGAAAAGCTTGACGAGCTTTGGAAAAATAGGAGAAATGAAGCGAACCAATACCTTCTTCTTTGAAGGGATGAATACCTTCTTTCCCATTTTCCTAAATGGAGAATCCTCACTCTCCATTGCGCTCATCCTCAATCCAAAGGCGCAGGAGCCGATCGTGTCCGTCGTATACTTCGCCACTATTTCTCGCATCTCCTGAACTTCGCTTGTCTTTAAAGCCACTTTTAAATATTTCTGCAATTGCTCTCCGCATTCCAATATAAGTGGATACATCTGCTTCATCTTTGACGACGTGAAGGTCGGAGTCAGTTTTTGCCGGAGCATTCTCCACTTCGCTCCAGCGATGTTAAACAAGTGCTGGTCCAGAATATCATTCTCGTTCGCGTGGACTCCTCGATCGTGGAAATGACTGAAATCTTTCACCAAAATGTGTCGAATTATTTCCGGATCCATCACAATCAATTCTGGAAGGATTCCCTTGTAAGCACCGACGAATTTCTCATCTTTGCTGTACTGCTTATATATTTCTTGACTGTAATCACCCATGTGTTTTTTTCCTCTCAGTAACACACCGTAGGATCCTATGAACGGGATCGCTGGCAGGGATTTTACATTTTTATTTTTCCAATAACTGTACGTCTTGTTTAAATAAAACCTTAATATAATTATAAATGTAATAAGAATAGCCAACACTGTTCCGATCTCCATGTTTGAATCACTTCTTCTTGTTTCGAATAAAATCACCGCCTTATATAATAGCGATTACTCACGATGACATTGAATATTTAATAATGGCCCGTGATTAGTGACCAGCGTCTTTTTTTGTAGCTATCGTATATTTAATACACTTATAGCTGTTCATGCCTTATCATTCGTAAAATGATTCAACAAGATAGAAAAATATATTCGGTAAAATTATTATTATCGTGACACTGATTTTGTACTAATTACGACTCTTTGTTGTTTAATGACACAAATTATTACACAAACGTGTTTTGTTATGCAAATATTGATCAAGCACCAGAAAAAGCGTTATTCTCGTAAACAGACATTTGGGGTAATTTCCGTTAGTAAAAGTGCTGAAAGCAAGCGCAAGCGAAAACACAGATACGATGGATGAAAGTTTATGAAAGAAAGTATCTATTTAAATTTTCATATAACTGTACCAGGTTACGCATAAACAAGAATTTTAAAAATCAACAAACAAGTAAAGTAGAAAGCGAATGCGGCTAACTAAATACGTATTTTAAATAGTTTTCTTCTTCTTTTTGACCCACAATAGCAATGATTTTTATTAAAAAATTGAGAGGTATTTGAATGGTTTAGGAAAGGATGTACCTACGGTGGGTGGCGATCACAATAGAACTACCACATTAGCAATTTCAGTACTAATTGTCATTTTTAAATCTTTATAAGCTTTTAAACATCAATACTTTCTGGTGTCCACATAATTAATTTTATTAAATAAATATAAAAAGATCAATTTCCTTTAATTTAACATTGAATATAATTAGCGCTAGTCATGTGTTTATTCAAGTAATTATTTACTTCAAAATAATATATTTTTTTGGATAATTTAAAAAAAAACATGATGTTTAACAAAAAGAATTGGAATAGTCAAACAAAAAGCTACATATTTTATTGATCGCAGAATATCAAGACTACTAAATAACAAATAAACAAGTTCTAATTGATAAAAATGGATATCAAATATGTACTTGAATAATAACGTGACTCGCACGTAACATTGACTGTTAAATTCCAGTAAAAATATCTATTTATTAAAATAAATAATATGGACAACAAAAAGCATTACAGTTGAAAAAATTAGGAATATTGAAATATGCCAATTAATAAGGAAATGGCGTGGCGGTCCTAATAGTCTAAGCGGTTAGTCCTATATTCTGTCAGAATACTGAAAATTGTGATAAAAGCAAAACCTTTTGCACACGTGTTCATTAGACCCAAATGGTCGATTTGGCCCGCCGCGCCGCTCCGACATATTTGGTCCTGCGGATTCAAAATGGCCGCCGTCCTCCCGAATGGCCGATGGGTCCTTTTCGCCTATTTTAGGATCGTACATTTTAAATATGATACTGAAAAATAAATTCCATTAATATTGAACGGTATTTTGAAGTAACAGCCGATTTTTTAAAACAACGCTGTGATTTATTATCCACCACAACATACCACTGAACGAATCCGCAACACTGTAATTTGCGAGGCGTCGCGTCGGTAGTCATACGTCTGCGGAGTTCCGTTTTTATTTAGCTTGGCCTGAGCCATGATCTGGGCGTAAACTTTAATGATTGTGCCTCGGGCGCTTAGATAGGTAGTGTAATAAAGAGCGTTCGTCCCGGCGGTGGCGGCACCATCAGAGGCGCTATCTCGCGGATTTACGGCCGAACCTAACGCGGCCATCAAACGAAAATAAAATATGCAAAAATATTGTCAAGCGTAGCCGTGCTAACACTGCCACCGCCCGGCTACCTATCGCCTGTATACGAGTAGTCAGACAACTCACTGCCGGCAGCGCGTAGAAATGATTACTATATCTAGAAACCCTACATTTCTGGGTACGTTTTGTTTGTTTGTTTCTACTCTCTATTGTGATATTTCACAATGGGCGGGTTTATTGTCATATGACAATCTCTTACAACTAACCTACTATGACGTGTTTATATGTATGTGTGGGTGTAACATGTATGTAAGTGTGTGTCTTGTTATTGCATTCAATCGACAGAATTGAAAATACAATTCCGTTAATTTTATACCAACGGAAATTGGTGACCTAGTCGGGAATCGAACCCGGGACCTTACAATGTAAGATCAGGTAACCTTATCACTATGCCACCCCGGGCCGGGCCGGGCGTTGTTTGTCACACTGACAAAAATAATTTTATTTAATTTTTGACTTCTACTAGGGTCATCCAGACAGTAAGGTTACAACATTTATGCAAGATCGAAAATTGCTTTTATTTAATTGAAATTCGCAGGAGACTTTACAAATATATAAGGCTATTTTGAAATATAATCGCCATCGCGATTGTTTTTTTTTTGTAGTTGGGGCATCAGCTTTGTATAACAGTGCGTTGACCTCCGCCGCCAGCTTTTCCGCCACTTCTTCACAGCTTCCTCGGCCTCCTGATCTTTGTAAAAACGTTTCCGACCCAAAAACTCCTTTAGTTTAGTGAAAAGGCTATAGTCCGAATGGATTTTGGAAATGGGTGACAATATCGTATCCAAACGACGTCAGCAGCTTCTTTAAAACTCGCGCGGTGTGGGGCCTGGCATGGTCATACAAAAGGATGACTCCTTGGGTCAGCATTCCCCCTCTGCGGTTTTGAATTGCTCTTTTTAGGGTATTACAGTAAGCCTCTGCATTAATCGTAGTACCTTTAGGTATATAATCCACCTACAGCAACCCCTTAGGGACCCATAAAACAGATGCCATCCCTTCTCCGGCTGAATGGGTCGTCTTAAACGTTTTGGTGGCTGGGGAAAATAAAAGACGCCACTGAAGTAATTGTATTTTAGATTGTGGCATGCAGTCACACACCCAGGTCTCATCCTCAGTCATCCAAAGGATATTCGCTGCTGTATAGTTCTGCAAAATCAAAAAATGTATGACCGCGCGGATCTCGCACGGACGGGAGGTGGCGGAGGCGCGCGACTACCTCCCCATCGAATTAATTTACTGTGATTGAACTAAATCGCCAACAAATACGCGGGATCTAACAAACTGATCGTTAGGACAGCCACTACACGCCAGGTGAACCAACATTGAAATAAAAAAAAAATCTATCGGCCTCGGAAGCCCTTGTAACCTTACTTTTTGGATAACTATCATATATGGTATGTAGACAATTTTTAATGGAAAAATGGTATCCGGCTTAATCCGATCCGGGAAATCTTTCGCTACCATGTGAGTAGCTTTTATTATTTTTTTTCCATTTCCCAAGCATTATTCTCTAAACGTATTTTTTCAAAAGATTTCACCAAAATCTTTTAATATATACATAGCTAGCTGTTGCCCGTGGCTCCGCTTCGCGTAAAGTTTTGAATCGATTTGGTTATTTGACGCTACTTTAGACGCTACTTTTAGATATATAGAGAAGGACGTCCTCCCTCAGATGCACGATACCTATCGTACGCGTCTTGTTCCTTGCCACGCGTTACTAATCTCATGATTACTCTATAACTATACCACCTAACCACTTACAGTAAATGGCTAATTTTATCTCTAATTACACCCGTGCTAATGAATTAATTTATTTTGATAGGATTCTTATTTTTCTTCACTGCCTACTTATTTTCTTTTTTTTTTGAGACATTAAAGTGCTTACTGTAGCTTAAATATAAAAGTTAGATATATGCTGTCGTCGACTTTTTTATAGACATCTTTAAGGTCAATGTTTAGTCATACCATATATGTATTGTTATCACACATATCAAAACGTTTCTTCAGCGCACGCCGATAAAGCAACTCACCAGCTCATTTTTTTCCGACTTGATTTACAAATATCGTGATTTCTTTTTGAAAACGAATATGAATCACAATAAAATATAGCCTATAGCACTCCTTAATACTGGAGCTTTACATTAGTGAAAGAATTTTTGAAACAGGATAAGTAGTTTTGGAGAATACCCCTACATACAAACTTACAAACTTACAAACTTACAAACATTACTTCTCTATAGTATTAGTATAGATGGGCCCGATTGCGTTTCTTCGTGAACTAATATTAATTTAGTTTAACTGAACGAGACAGAGCAATACCTTAGAACGGAATATACAATACAATATCGTCTTTTTTCCCGCACCAAAACTACCTGTCGAACTTTATATACGCCCGAATAAGTTAGAACACATTTCGTGCGGTGTTAGATTTAGCTGCTTACTCTTCGTTGGGTAGTTTTAATGCGGAGAAGTGACAACCGTTAATTTCATATTCCGCTCTGACGTACAGCTCTGTCTCGTTCACACTAATTTCCGATTTTAGTTCAAGAGAAACGCAATCGAGTCCAATATTATACAATTTCATCCTATGCTGCTAACATTTCCCCATAATATAAGCCGAGCTACTTGTCCAAGACCAATGCCACGAGATCGATCGTTCGGTCAATTCAGTTTAAGAAGTTTTCTTTATCCTGTTTTGGATCGACCAATAAACTCAAAACAAAATCCAGATTCATTCATAGCAAGAACACCGTTATGAACGAGCTTATTTTTCAGTTTTAAATAATTTATTATTTCACACCAAGTTAAATCAAAGAAGGATGCAGTTAGTTCTTGGTCTACCTCAAGTCGTTATCCCGTCTTTCGATGACCCAGCTGCTCGACATGTGATGACGCTTTCAGCTGAAAGTCGTTGGCGAGCTTTTCCGCGATAGAGCGATAATGATTTATCACGGAATATGGATTCAGGGTGGTAAGTAGTTAAGGAAAAGATTTTGGATTAATGTTGACTAGCAGGAAAGGGTAGGCTATAACGGCAGGCCATATGCGACAGCAATATGCGCACAGCTGTTATACTCTACTAGCTGTTGCCCGCGGCTTCGATTCGCGTAAAGTTTCGAATCGATTTCTTAATTTGTGTAAGGTGGCGTTTATTTGCCTTTTTTTATGCAACCTTTAGATATATAGTGCAAGACGTCCCCCTCATCTGAGGGAACGCTACCTATCTCGTATACGCGTACCTCTACGAAATAGGTAGCGTGCATCTGCACGCTACCTATCTCGTAGACGTACGCGTCTTGTTCATCGCCACCCGCGCCGCCTTCAGCTGAATGCTGACCTAGGTATTTCGAGGTGCTAGCACGCGTTACCATTTTCATGATATCTCTATAAATATACCACGTAGAAACTCACAGTTAATAGCTAATTTTATCTTTATTCAACGCCCGTGATAACAGATTAATTGATTTTGATTTCTTAATTTTCGATTTCGATTTCTTAATTTGTGTAAGGTGGCGTTTATTTGCCTTTTTTTATGCAACCTTTAGATATATAGTGCAAGACGTCCCCCTCATCTGAGGGGAACGCTACCTATCTCGTATACGCGTACCTCTACGAAATAGGTAGCGTGCATCTGCACGCTACCTATCTCGTGGACGTACGCGTCTTGTTCATCGCCACCCGCGCCGCCTTCAGCTGAATGCTGACCTAGGTATTTCGAGGTGCTAGCACGCGTTACCATTTTCATGATATCTCTATAAATATACCACGTAGAAACTCACGGTTAATAGCTAATTTTATCTTTATTCAACGCCCGTGATAATAGATTAATTGATTTTGATAAGGATACCTATTTTATTGCTAATGTCATCAAAAAACACTGCTTCTTAATTTTCTTATTTTTTTGAGACATAAAAGCAGTAATTGTAGATTATTTATAAAAGTTGTATACAGGTATATTTACTGGACGGACATTTTTTTAGTGGGTAAATCAGTACAACAAACTAGGCAACTTTTAATATATAAAAAAATAAAAATTGAAAATTTGAAAAAAAAAACCTTTCAATTTTGTTTTTTTTTCATTTTAAGTAGTATGGAAAGCTGTGGTTACGATGCGCTACTTAGCTGTAAGTAAAATGTCGCTAATATTGTTTATTTACGCTATATTACCTACAGCTAAAAGGCGCAGTGCGCTTCAACGCTTCTCAAACCTTTATTTAACAGTCAACTCCTTCAAAGTTTCAAAAAAAAAAAGCGAAAAAAAATATTTATTGTTTTTTTTTTAAAAAATAACAAAAGTTGCCTAGTTCATTTCTACCGATTCACCCACTAAAAAAATGACCGTCCAGTAAAAACATCCTGTATAATAATATGCTTTTGCAGACTTTTTTATAGATCTCTTTAAGGCCGATATTTTTGTCGTATTTTGTTTTCACATACTTATATCAAACCATTTCGTCAGCGCACGCCGATAAAGCAACTCACCAGCTAATTTTTCTTCGACTTGATTTACCAATATCGTGATTTTATATTGAAAACCAATATCTATCACAATAAAATATAGCCTATAGCACTTGTCGATAATGGAGCTTTCCAGTAGTGAAAGAATTTTTGTAATTGTATAAGTAGTTTTGGAGATTACCCTCTACATACAAAGTTACAAACTTACAAACATTTCTTCTTTATAATATTAGTATAGATTATGTGAAAATAGGTAATTTCTGAAAAGTTTTTGCAATGGTTGTTTTTTTATATGTATAATAACTAATAATGCGGCGTTCACATATTAATATCACTATTTTTATCACAATAAAATATAGCCTATAGCATTACTCGATAATGTAGATTTCTATTAGTAAAAGAATTTTCCAAATCGGATAAGTAGTTTTGGAGATTACCCCCTACATACAAACTTACAAATTTACAAACATTATCTCTTTATAATATTAAATATAGATATACAGCCGTGCAAGAATTGGTTATTTAGACAGTGAACTTAGCAAAGCTGCGAAGTACGGTAATGGAATTTCTTAGCAATCAAGGAATTAGGTAAATATCTAGTATGTAGTATAAAACTTCTTGAAAAAGTAGTAATAACGAGGTATAGAGGTAATAACGAGCGATGGCTAAATCGCGAGCAATGTAATAACGATATATAGTTACTGGTCGATTGATTCACCTTTCTTTCATTTCCTTCAAGGCAGGTGCTCCTCAGATTTAAAACGTGCTCTCTGGTGTTTTTCGTTTACCATCTCAGGAGCACTCCTGGCTGGGGTAGCCTAATTCGTTCTTTCTTTCGTCACAGAATTAAATAACCCTACTAAAGTACCAAAATCAGTATAGAATAAAAGGATGAAGTACGCATTAATACCGAATATCCCGATTCGAATAATAAATAAATAAAAGGCAATAAAGCATTGGGCGAAAATAACGACTACAATGTCCGCTCAGCCCGCCTGAACGCGTCCAATCATTTCTAGTAAAATACGTTCAACGCATTTTAATCAATCCTCGTACGAATCGTTTGGTTTTTATTAAACGCGCTGCGCGAAATTTCGCTCAATTTGTTGGAAACCGAGCGTCGACCACGATTTATGCTTCGCCGTATTCTGCCACCCTACATTACGCCCACCTCTATTTATAGGAGAGTATACAGGAGACTTTTCTTTTCAATATTTTTATTACCCTTAATATTGGGTAATAGCTTCTTCTCTTCGCCGCAGTTATCCTCCAGTTCATAATGTCATCGAGTATTTAAGAGTTATATAAACTTGGTCTTTCTCGTCCAACACACTCTATCATGGCAAGCGCAACTAACTGAAAGCAGTAATCATATTTTTTCAGGCTTTCACAGCGTGCGATGACGGTTGCAAACAATCTTTTAGATAATGTAAAGCAGACATTCGTACAGTCACTGTTACTAACTATTCTGGATTATGCCGATGTTTCAAACCGCTAAGGCGAATGCTGCACGCTAAATATTTATGGCAATATCTGTATTGTAATCCACAATTTCGATACGAATCACGTCAGTGCGACGATAAATGATAGACTTGGACTGAGCAAGCGATGAGTGACATAAAGAATGCTTGTGTTGCTATCATATTAGCGATAGAACTAAAGAAGCGAGTGAAGAGGACAAAATGAGCAAAATATTAGCTCTATGTCAAAGATGAATTTGCGTATTTAAATTTGCCAAATCAGATTCGAGTGTACCAAGAAATGGCTGACTATAAAAATTAATTTCGCATATCTGATGCTTGCTTTGAAAATGTACTTCGATTGATTAAGCCAATGTTTTTCAACCATTGGGTCGCGACCCCTTAGGGCGGCGGGGGGAAAGGCGTGAGGTCGCGAGGAGACTCCTGGAGGGTCGCAGGCTATTTAAAAAAAACGAAAATATTACAAAATCTTTATTATATAACATGCAAACATTTACAGCTTCGGAAGAGAAACATATTTATTATGTGATTTTAGCTATTTCTTTTACAAAACTTTATGTTGATCTAATATGGAAACAGGTAAGTACGGCTTCGAATGTAAAAAACGGTTAAATTTAATGTGGTTTTCGATATATAATATGTAAGCATACAACTGTAGGCATCCAATAAAATATTTATTAGATGCTTACAGTTACAGCTGTGAATGAGACTAAGGGGGGTCCCAAGGACTAAGTTACAGTCTAAGGGGGGTCGCTTAAGAGTTTATTTTTTTTTACCAGAAAGGGGGTCACTTTCTAAAAAAGGTTAAAAAACGCTGGAACAGGAAAAACTTGACTAAATAAGATACAGTCATAAGAAATCAATTTCTGTGAGAGAAAAGCTAGCTTTGATATTACATATTTTTGTACATATTTTATTATTTTTGGTCGTTAATTTGAGATGCGGCGAAGGCCGTTTCGTTTAGCGCATCACCGCCCTCGCTGCCAGAATGAATATTGACACAATAAATGTCGACGAGAAACTAGACGCTCGATATATAAGAATAAGAATAAGAATAAATTTATTTCCGAAAGTAATGTTCAAAATGGTAATTTACACAATCTGCCTAGCTAGGCCGAAGCCCGTACCAAGGTAGACTCGACTAGGTTACTTGTAAGTTTTTTATTATGCACATACTTATCAAAGTATTAAAACTGAGAAAAAGATAAAATGAAATAAAATAAATCTAATAACTCTAATAAATAAGTAATATGTATTTCAAGACTTATTTAAATGATATCTAATACCTACTTCATAATCATGTTGAAAACAAGTAGGTAATAAAGAAATCAAAATATAACTAGTTAAAATATTATTAAAATAATAATAATAGTAATACAATAGTATTAAAACTGCAATGCTAATCAGTAAATAGAGAAAAATAGCATAGAGGTAATTAAAAAATTAAAAAAGCAAGTAATAAGAAGTAATTAAAATAGTCAGGTTGCTAGTCAATAAATAATACAGAAAAAAGATATTAATAATTCTAGAAGCAACAAATAAAACGAGAAGATTTAGTTGTCAGGTTAAATATGAGGAGGCGTTTAGTGGAAAATGACGATGAGCACATCAATATCATGACTTCCTTATTCCAACAGTAGTAGAAAAATGTGTATAGTGCGATAATTAAACCAGATCTTGGATTTCTGGATTTCTATAAATCCTGTGATCCTTATCACGATCCGTGATACGCTACACTACGCCCTAGATACATATCATGATCCTGGATCACGATCTAAATATCACGATAAATATCGACCTTATAGCATTCGCTTATGCAAATGATGAAAGTGTCAATAAACTGAATCGCATACTAAATATATTGTTGGTTATGTTTGTGTTCAACCGATGCAAATACGACCACCATATTAAAGATCCATACAATATTTCTGTAATAAGCTGAAATTACACGACCACATAATTTATACTAGCGGCAAATTACTGTAATGGGTAACATAATTGCGATCTTACCGCATCGGCATAACCAAATACGGAATTCTCGGCAAACCACGCTTAAAGTGATAATACCACATCATTTTTACTTTCATCGAATCCACATACTATTTTTTTGACTGAAAACTGGCAACATTAAATTTCAAATCCATCGATATCGACTGATCCTGATACTTTCAATCGTCGACCGCCTTCGAGAGTGGACCGTCGCACGACGACCGTAGCTCCGTTGCTGCGTCTTGAACTTACAAGTGAATTAATCGAGGTTCAAATCCACGCTCCGAATATTGTTTTTTTTCTTTCTTTTCTTTTCTTTTAAATTATAATTAATCAGCGCCATCTAGCATACTCTTCTTAACTATTTACAATACCAAGAGGTTTGAGTCTTCGCTGTGACAAGATAATTGAAATAACCTAAATCGATAACAGAGGGCATTATTTTAATTCTTATTCTGTAACAAATGTAATGGATAATCACGGCTATGAACAACGTCTTAACAAAATTGATGAACGTCTTTTTAAATTAACTGGTGTACTTGAAAATCTGGCTGCAGAATTTAAAAACTTTATACACGCTAATAAAAGGATTGAGAGAATGGATCAACAGTATAGAAAAAAGAATTTAAATATATATGGCATACCACAGTCAGAAAACCGCGAAACTTATGAAGACTTGTGCTTAAGAATTTGCAATTTGATGCAGAAAGAACTCGGTTTATCAATCAACGAAACTCACATTGCTTATGCTTCACGACTGGGATCTAAGACCAATAATAGGCCCATTTTAGTGGAATTTGTACACTTTGCGACCAAACTGATCATCTTAAAAAATACAAAAAAGCTCAAAGGATCGGATATTTTTATTTCTGAGGATTACACTGATAAGCAGAGGGAAGAACGGCGTGCTTTAAATATTCACATGAGAATTGCTCGGAATGAAGGAAAAACGGCTCGACTGGTTGGCACTAGGCTTTTTATCGATAATAAGCTCTGGACCCACGAGATGTTGTCATTGGTTTCCAAGAGTAGATCGGCGATTCCTGCAACTTCGTCCTCGGAGGCATTAGAAAAACCATATGAAGCTGTGCAACTGGATAATGCGGTATTACCCAAAAATAAGGGCTGTAAAACTAATGGCAATTCTCATTCAAAAACAACATCCACCCCAAATGCCATGTTTAATGTGAATCAAGAAGAGCAACCGACAGAACGTCCGCGTCATCTTCGGAGTGGTCGCAAGCAGCAGCGCACACTGACGAACAAGAAAGTCATCGTAACTCGCAATGCGGTGCTGAAAACCTCGAATTTGCCTCAAAAAAAAGTAATTCAAATACCGTAATGGACCGGGTCAAAAAACTATCACTTCATGATGCCTGTTTTATTTGTTTTCATGTATTTTTGGTCATTTTGAATCGAAGTGCTGTACTAACGTTTAATCCAAAATGAGGACTAACGAAGAAGATATTGGCATCGACTACCTCATTTCACTAGTTCTACGTACAATTAACTACAACACTATTTGCCCGTTGCGGCGTCGTAGTAACGTTGCGGCGTGCACTGTACGCGTGTACGCCCATACGGCGAAATCTTTGCGGTGCGGCGCCGCACCGCATCGTGTGGACCGGCTGTTTATGCAAGTAGGCAACTTGAAATATTCGGGTAGAAGCTGATTTTATGCAGCTACTCATAAATACATATATTTCAGAAAAGAAAGCTATGCAAGCAATTTGTGGAAATGGTGGTGGGTCACGCGAACGCCTGGGCCACAACGCCTACAGATTGCAGCGCCTGATGATACACATCCAGCGTATTATTAGCTCCTTGATATAGGTGGCAAACTGTAAATCACATTTGGTATAATATAGAATGATACCGCACGAATACGATAACAAGGAAATTATGGCCCTAAAAGCTTTGATTATATAGCGTGTTAGATTGATCAACGTCGTACTACAATTTGGCAACCAGGATTTTACTACGAAACGCAACATATAGATCGCACTAAACGTTAAAAAAAAATATTAATCTTATATTATTGTGCTCAATATAGCGACTTTCGTGGTATAACAGTATGGCGGCGGGCTGTAGATGGCCCTCTAAACACGCCTATATGGTATAAATAGTAATATAATATAATAACAAACGAGTTTTTAAATCACCTCTAATTATATTAATATTATTTACTTAAAGATGTCAATTTACTTTCCCGGCCCAAGCGAAAGTATATGAACGCGCTAAAAAGCGAGATACAGACGAAAATATCCATTTTGATCCCTCCTGAGACGATTAAGACCATTTCCAGATTGGAGTCTGTCTAGGTGTGTGTGTGTGTGCGTATGTGTGTGTTCCTCCACGATAGCGTCCAAACACTTCATTTGATTAAGCAAACATTAAGCATGCAACCATCACCCGGTAGACCTATTTCAACACCATTATTGTGTTTCAAATCGGTCTTGAATTATTCGAGGGACGACTTTTATATGAGATCTGAGTAAAAGTAAAAGTAACCGTCAGTTTGCTCAGTATACCATACATTTTGCGTTTCAATATGTAACAGATATCGGGGATCAAACCAACTTACCGACAACAGTCGGTTTCCTTCATACAAAATGAGATATAAATGTAACCGGTCAAATTCGGGCAGTTACTTGGGGGAGTATAATGTAAGAACTCTGAGAGATGAAGCAAGACTAGAGGAGATACAGAAAGAACTAGCACTTATAAACTACGACATAGTCGGACTGAGCGAAACTAGGCGACAGGGAGATGGGACCATAAGGCTCCAGTCGGGTGACCTGTTTTACTACAGAGGTGAGGAAAACTCGGCATATGGCGGTGTGGGATATATAGTAAGCTGCAATCTTGCGAAGCACATAACCGAACTTAGCAGCATTTCATCTCGCGTAGCCTATACTGTCGTACAAATTAACAAAAAGTACTCCCTCAAAATCATCCAGGTGTATGCACCAACCAGCACACATAGTGACGAAGAAGTAGAGACGTTCTTCGAAGACATATCCAAAGCGATGAAAAAAGGACGCTCTCATTACGTTATAATTATGGGTGATTTCAACGCTAAGATTGGCACAAGACGAGAGGGGGTAGATACCTGTATAGGGCCTCATGGAATAGGCATTCGGAACCCACGTGGAGAAACGCTACTAAACTATCTCGCAGCAAACAACTTATTTGCGATGAATTCGCAATTCCAGAAGAAGCCCAAAAGAAAGTGGACATGGGTGAGCCCGGGCGGAAATGTGAAAAACGAGATAGATTTCATTATCTCTAACAACAAGCACATTTTCACTGATGTCACAGTGCTCAATCGATTCCAGACAGGCAGCGATCACAGACTTCTCCGAGGAACGATCGTGTTAAACACGAAGCTGTAAAGGGCCAAACTTGTTCGAAAAATGCTGAGCAAGCTGTATGTTCCAGATGGCATCAACGAAAGGTTTGAGAAATCCCTCGAAGAATCCCTGAAAAGAACAGCGATCGAACATTTCGAAGATGACATCCAATCGAAATACAACCGTTTTACAAAGATCCTGACGGATACAGCAAAAGAACAGTTCAAGCGAGTAACAAAACCATCATCTGGGTTTCCAGAAAGCGTGGCGAACATGATGAAGGAACGCTGTAAGTTCGCAGCCGATGACTTCAATAGCAATGCACACCGGGAGCTAAACAGAAAAATTCACAAGACTCTCAAGCGTGAAATTCGTAAAAAGAATACACTAAAAATCCAGAAGCTCATAGAGAAAAATCGGGGTCTAAAAGTGTTCCAGCGAAATAACGGAGGAAACGACTTAAACACCCTGAGAGTTAACAGCGGCAACCCGACAAGTAACATCTGTGAGATCAAGAAAATCACAGAGAAATTCTACAGTGATCTATACTCAACCACCACACAACAGCCCACTGCCCTTGATTTAAGCGACAGGCGTGCGCCTATCAAGCGACACTACACGGAAGATATTCCTGAAATTAGTACGTATGAAGTGAAGCAAGCATTGAAGCGCACCAAGAAGTTCAAGGCTCCGGGTGAGGACGGCATTACTATGGAATTACTAAAAGCTGGAGGCAGAGCTATCGTAAAGGAGCTAAGTCTGCTGTTCAACGAGGTCTTGTTCACTGGTGAAGTACCCAAGGATTGGACTAACAGCATCGTTGTGCTCTTCCATAAGAAAGGCGATAAGACCCTTCTGAAAAATTATCGTCCTATTTCACTTTTAAGTCAGGTGTACAAAGTATTCTCCAAAATCCTGACTACACGCTTGACACAAAGACTGGATGAATATCAACCCAGGGAACAGGCAGGATTTCGGAAGGGTTTTGGAACGATCGACCACATCTTCACACTTCGGCAGGTTATCCAAAAGTCCGAAGAATACAATAGGCCCCTTTATCTAGCCTTCGTCGATTATGAAAAAGCATTCGACTCCATAGAACACTGGGCAGTCACCAAATCGCTACATTGATGTCATATAGACTACCGGTATATACAGATCCTGAAGAGCTTGTACAAAGCGGCAACAATGACCGTACAGCTGAAAGAACTAACAGACCCTATACCAATCCAAAGAGGAGTCCGACAAGGTGACGTTATATCCCCTAAGCTGTTCACCAACGCTATGGAGGATATATTCAAGACATTGGACTGGAGTGGCAAGGGAATCAACGTTGACGGCGTGTATCTCAATCATCTGCGCTACGCGGATGATATAGTTATAATCGCTGAATGTGCCGAAGACCTACAACTCATGCTGGAGCAACTATATCACGCGTCCCTGCGAGCGGGTCTTAAGATGAACATGGACAAGACAAAGGTTATGGCGAAAGCCGATCTCACACCAAATCCCATTTCATGAATGGACAACCGCTGGAGCAGGTGCAGGAGTACACATACCTAGGACAGGTGATAAAGCTCGGCCGGGACTCGATGATGGCAGAGATAAAGCGAAGAAAACAATTGGGATGGGCAGCCTTCGGGAAGCTGAGCTTCGTGCTGAAGTCCAGAATTCTTCAATCGCTCAAGACAAAGGTGTATAATCAGTGTGTGTTACCGGCTATGACGTATGCTTGTGAGACATGGACACTGACTGCTGGGATGATCTACAAGCTTAAGGTGGTGCAGCGTAACATGGAGCGAGTCATGCTTGGCATATCGTTGCGTGATCGAGTCCGAAATGAGCTCATCAGACAGCGCACGAAGATGGTCGACGTGGGTCAAAGAGTGGCCAAGCTGAAGTGGGCTTGGGCCGGTCATGTGGCCCGACAACATGACGAACGGTGGAGCAAGCGCGTTTTGGAGTGGAGACCCCGGCTAGGCAGAAGAAGTGTGGGCAGACCACCGGCCCGATGGTCAGATGACATCAAGGAGATAGCTGGACCAGTCTGGATGAGGGAAACGGACAACCGATCCGGGTGGAGAGTGATTGGAGAGGCGTATGCCCAACGGTGGGCGAATACGCGCTGATGATGAAGAAGAAGAAGAAGACTTGGGGGAGGGGGGAGGAAGGGTGGTGTCGGTTTATCGAGAGTCACCAGGGATATTCCCGGCTGTCATTAGAATGCTGGCACCAGACTGTCACCTGTATGTTGGCATCAGGCTACTTCCAGGATTCCGGTACCATTGACACAGGTTGTCGTCACCGGGCTGACACCAGGATGCAGGTACCAGTTAGCTATCAGGACGTTGGTAAAAGGAAGGTAACCAGATACCATGCTGACACCGGGATGCTGGCACCAGCCTGATATTGCACCAGGATCCTAGTACTAGTTTGGCTCCAGGATGTTGCTACCAAGCCGGCTTCAGGATGCTGGGACCATGTCAAAACCAGCATCCTGGTACGAAAATGCTGGCACCAGTTTGGCACCAAAATGCTCGTGCCAGGCCGGCTCTCCAGGGTGCTGGCACCAGTGTGGCACCAGGATGTTGGCACCTGTCTGGTACCAGGATAATAGCACCGGTCTGGCTCTAGGCTACCGAGACACTAGAATCTGGAAGCAGACTGACATTACGATGCTGGTACTAGGATGGCTCCCGAATGCTGGTACTTAGAATAGATCATGGTGCTGGTATAAGCACGATATAAAGAAGAAAAGGTGCCATGTACATATGTTGATGACTTATCAATAATATTTAGGTATTATTGGGTGTTATTAATTTACCACTAGATATTCGTCTGAAAAGCACATTCCATTCTCTACAAGTATAATATGTATAATTTACGTCATACTAAGAAAATATTCCCTAAATGAATTTGCCAATTTTATGAATGAATTTAGGAAACTGATGGTTTGACCCATACTTTTACTTTTACTCACAGGTCTCATATACAAATCGGCCCTTAGAGACTTGATATTTGGTACAAGGATGCGTGGTTGGGCCGAAACCACATTGTAAAAATTCGGTTGGAATATCTCATATAACATACAAGCGACACCATTTTCATATTGGAAAATAGCCATTTTATTACCACGAATATATTACAAATATACTACATACATTTGCGATCATATTCACTTCACTATCGAGGGAAAGGGAGGGGTGGGGGAAGGGGGGGGGGGGTTGGCTCGCGGGGAAGGGTGGAAGGCTTGTCTGCTTGCCGGGAAATTCTTGGGTTAACACAACCGTTTTTTTTTGTGTAAGATACTCCCACAAAATATTTCTTTCCACATTTTCCGGCTCAAGAATACTACACGAAAAGCAACTAAATATATTAAAAAGAATAAAAATTAGGACTGCCGTTACAGACAGTGAACTATTGTATTTATAATTATTTTCATTAGGGTTTTTTTGATGAAATATTTCTGGTTTATGTCTGTATCCATATAGATAGATGTATATTTCCGGAATGTACTCAATCAGACCTTTCATTTGACACTAAACACGATATATTTATGTTAATTTATTGAAATTTGGACATTTGGAAATTTAGACAACTACTTACTTAATATTTAGACAGTTAGGGTACCGTATGACACTCGGAATAATGCAAGGGTTCTAACAATACTACACTCTTCTAAATCGGTCCAAGCGTTTAGAAGTTATGATGAAATAAAGAAACGGAAAGCATACGTAGATGACCCTGAACAAATTACACTTCTTTTTGTTGGGCATTCGTGTAAAAAGAGAAGGACTGTGTGTGCACATAAAACCAACTCGTCAGAAAGCATTCGGTTTTGTTCGGATTGGCTTGTCTAACTAAAGTGAGGTTCAATGTCTGATCACAGTCAAATAACTTTTAAACTACTAAACACCGTAGACTGTCAAACCACAACTTTCAGGAATCCTAAAGCTACCGACTGGGACGCTTACCGTACCACACTAAGGCTTAACCTTGAAACAATACAAAAAAATATAAAAACACGCGAGAGTCTAGAATTGGCCGTGGCGGCTACCACAAAAGGCATTATTTACGCCTACGAGGAAAGCTGCCCACTCAAGACAAAGACCTCCAAAAGAAAAGTTCCATGGTGGAACCCGAAGTTGGACAAACTAAGGAAGGAAACCCGAAAACTAGTCAATGAGGCAAAACAAACTCTCAACTGGGAGGAATACAAAAAGGCTTAACCGAGTACAACAAAGAAATTAGGAGAGCCAAAAGAGCAACATGGAAAAGCTTCTGCGAGGCCATAGTGGAAACGCCTCAAGGAGCCAGAGTACATAAACTGCTCGCAAAGGACAAACCTAACCAAATTGGTCGTCTGAAAAAACCAAACGGAACCTTTACAACAAATGAAAAGGAAACTTTGGAGGAACTAATATCGACCCACTTCCCAGGTGCTGGGTCAACTAGCAACGCCGCCACTGCTCCATACAGACTTCGAAACGAGGACTGGAGTAGGGCTGCTAGAATCATAAGGCCCGATCAATTTAAATAGGCCGTAAAATCCTTTAAACCTTACAAATCATGCGGAGACGATGGAATCATCGTGCTTTTGCAACAGGGTATCGACATTCTAACCCCATATCTGGTTAAAATCTTCAGAGCAAGCTATGCCTGGGGACATATACCAGAAGAATGGACCAAGGTCAAAGTGCTATTCATACCTAAGGCTGGCAGGAAGGACTATGCACTGTCAAAGTCCTTCAGGCCAATTAGCCTCACATCCTTTCTACTGAAAGCGATGGAAAAGATACTGGATAGCTATATCAGGGAAAAAATCTTAACGGTCAACTCTATCAGCTGTAACCAACACGCCTACCGCAGAGGCAAATCCACGGAAACCGCTCTGCTCTACCTAGTAGACAGAGTGGAAAAGGCGTTGGAAGACAAACAAATCGCAGTATGCGCATTTTTAGACATTGAGGGCGCCTTCGACCAAACCCCAATTAAATCACTGGTGAAGGGGCTAGAGTCAAAACAAGTTGACAACATCACAACCAGATGGGTGAAAGCGATGCTCTCAAACCGCACGGCCAAGGTAGCTCTTCACGGAACAAACCTTGAAGTCGCCACTACAAGAGGCTACCCGCAGGGAGGCGTACTCTCGCCCCTACTATGGACTCTTGCAATAGATCAACTCCTGCATAGGATGGCAGAGGCCAGGATGGACACACAGGGCTATGCTGATGACCTAGTAGTCATTGTCCGGGGCTTCTGCCAAAACACGATCTCACACATGATGCAAAAAGCATTAACAATCGTTAGCAATTGGTGCAGAGAGAACGAATTATCGGTCAACGCCGATAAGACCGTCCTCGTGCCATTTACCAACAAACGTCAACTAGGTGGACTAAAAATGCCATTCCTAAACCACAGGAAGATTCCTTTCTCCAAGGAAGTGAAGTATCTGGGAGTCACGCTCGACCAGAGACTCACCTGGAACAGCCACCTAGACAAAACAATTCAAAAAGCTTAAAGTGCTTTGGGTATAAGCAGAAGACTGGCAGGGAAAAACTGGGGCCTTAACCCCAAGATCTCCCACTGGCTATACACTGCCATTGTGAGGCCGATAATCTCGTACGCCTCGGTGGTATGGTGCAACAAAGCCAACCAGAAAAATGTGATTACCAAACTAAACAATATCCAAAGGACGGCGTGCCTCATGACAACTGGCGCAATGTCCTCCACTCCTGGAGCAGCTCTAGATGCACTGCTGAACTTACCGCCCCTACACATTCATTTGCAACTGGTGGCGAAAGCCAGCATGTACAGGCTATCTGCCCGAGAGAAGGTAAACTGGATCTCACAAGCACTAAGATCAGTTCTCGACTCAGTCAGTGAAAATCCAACCCTCAACATGGTATCAGACACCATGCTCCCACTCCTAAACTTTGGAAAACTGTTTACAGTGGAACTGCCGCCCAGAGACGACTGCAATGGGAAGCCGGTAGCCTTAAATGGTATACTGATGGGTCCAAATCGGGACTTGACGTAGGCTGTGGTATATATAGAGAGCGACCAAACTTCGAAAGAAGTGTAAACTTGGGAAAATACGCCTCCATATTCCAAGCGGAGGTTAACGCCATTATTGAATGTGCGGATATCAACCTCCAAAAGGACTACGCCAACCACCGTATCTATATCCACTCGGATAGCAAAGCAGCTCTTATGGCACTGGCCTCGAATACAATTAATTCAAAGCTAGTGCAAAACTGCATATCACTACTGAATTCCATGGGCGAAAAGAACAGGGTAATTCTAAGATGTGTTCCCGGCCATGCAGGAATCGAGGGTAATGAAAAAGCCGACGAACTTGCTAGGACGGGAGCAAAGGGAACGTTATACGGCCCTGAACCTTGCTGTGGCGTACCAAAAAGCCTTGCAAACCTAATGCTCAAACAAATGTGTTTAGAGCAATCCGTCAACCACTGGAACAACACGCCAGGGTTGAATCATTCCAAAGCGCTTATTAAGGCTTACGACCGTAAGACGGCCCGTGAGGCCCTGTCGCTAAATAGGAACAATCTACGCATACTGGTGAGGGCGCTCACGGGGCATTGTGGCCTGAACAAACACATGTTCAACCGCAAGCTCAGAGACACAAAAATGTGCAGGTTCTGCCAAGGGGCAGAGGAAACTCCCCAGCACCTCATGTGCGAGTGTGGCCCGCTGATGCGTAAAAGATACACCCACTTGGGTGGTCACTACCTCCAACCTTAGGAGGTAAAACAATCTGGCGCCAAAAGCCTGCTGCGGTTCTTAAATGACACGAGGCTTAGCGCAGAACTATAGTAGGTGGCGAACACAATAGATCAGCAATGGTCGCAGTGTTACAAGGTTCATAAAGACCATAGAAAAGCCCCACTCAACAAATAAAAAATAAATAAAAAAAGTGAGGTGCAAAACCTTGCAAGTCATATATTATACAGTTCATAAAGCGCACCTTTGGTCTGTTCACCACGTTACGGTGCTATGTATAAAACGGCAGTTGAATGGTTATATTTTTTGAGTTGAAAATATAGAAGCCATTTTGCCAAATATAAAAACATATTCTAGGGTCAATTGATAAGTCAATAAGTTAGTAGATCTTCTAAATGGGTTGGAAATATTTAGAAGTTCATTAGTTTTTTCAATAAACTTAGCAAAAAAAACAAAAAAAACAACGTATATAAGAACAAAAAAGAGTAACATATATTATGAAGAAAAAACTGTCTTAAAAATATTTTTTTTCTTCATTTGCTAAATTGTTACCTTGTTTGCCTGAACGTGTAGCAAAAACAGGGTACCTAATTACTTCACCCCTCAAGCGGCGGGTGTAAATCTTGGCAGTCACCTGTCATTTCTGAGAGGTGGTCAAAAATATTGCACTTTAGAAAAACGATGATAAGAAAGAAACTACGTAATGAATCATAAAAAGAAGAATTACAGAATGATCGCATTGAAATTTGAAATAGAAAACATTAAAACCTCATTTTGTAAAACAATTAGATAATTATGAATAATTATTAGAAAGTTGGAGAAATGAAAGAACTCACTTATTCAGCGATATCGACGTTTTATCTCAAAATACGAATCCCTATCTAGAAATTGTAAACATATTTGTGTACGTTATTACATGCTTTACTAAATGTATTAGTTCGTTTTATTTATTTTCATACATATATCCAAAGAGAAGCTACATAATATCCGAAGAGAAGCACAGATCCGAGCAATGGCAGGTAACGTCACCAAATTTTCGAAGTATCGTATTTTGTTTTTAAATTTTTAAACAACTTTTTTACACGTTTCAGTTTTTTTTCACTTTAAATTTTACTTCACGAGTACCGCGCTGCCTTCCATCACAAAATTACAGTCTTATCACAATTCAACTAGCACTATAATAATTAACGGAGAACTTTTGAATGTAATTATATTCTCAGCTCGGTCGTAGAGTAATTTCCTTCGGAAGGAAGGCGCAAAGCGGGCGGCGAGACGCTGGCGGCAAGCCTGAGCCTGCGTTTTCACTTTAGTTGCGGGAGGACATAACTTGTGCAGTAACAACCAGTAATAAAATGTCACAGCCCAAGTTAGGTTAGCTATCAAAGCGCCGTGGAGACGTAAGTATGGAGCTACCGTGAAGCTTTCGGCATCGCATTACTTTCCATAGTTCCAGGGAACATTGCCTCTCAACATTTTATGCGAAGGTGGATGATGAGGCCGGAGAAAAAAAAAGAATGAATGAAATATTTCTATTGCGCACTTTCACAAAAACCATTCGCATTACACGCGGTGAACGTATTATACTCGTATACATAATCTCTTACAATTAACCATTTCAAATAGTTTCAATAATTTTGGAGCTTGGCGACTATTTTCGTAGTAAATAAATAAGAATTAATAAAGCGTAAATGTTAATAAATAAATAAATATAATATAGTATAATAAATATAAGGAGATATATTACGTATTTACTGGGCCTGATTGAGTTTCTTTGTGAACTAATATCGGAATTAGTCCATGCGAGCCAAATCTTTACGCCACAGCGTAAAGATTTGTTATTCAGTTGTGTAAAAACTACTATTAACAAATGCTAATATTATTATAATTATCTAAAATCCTTTATTTCTTGGGAAATTATGTACATGAAACTAAATAATAAATATAAAATAAACCGTTTTTTAATGTTTTTGGATGTTTTACGCAACGCTCAGGCGCTGCGCAACAACCGCACCGCATCGTGTGGACAGGCTCTGATACGTTAGAACGGAATATGAAATGAATGGTCGCTACTTTTAAAACTACCAATCGAACATAGTGTCCTAATCTAAGACTGGACGAAATCTTTTTAAACTAATTCAGATGATGTTATGTTCGGCATGTAGTTTTTGTGCGAAAAAAGATACGATCATTTATTTTACGTTCCGCTCTAACGCACCGCTCTGTCTCGTTCGCATGAAGTATTTTCCGATATTATGTAGTTGAAGAAGAAACGCAATCGAGCCCAATAACTATGTAAAACTAAAATATATTTTTGTATTATTATTATATCCGACACACGGAATAGAAGCGGAGAGGGATTATTTTCGGGATAGAGAATTTTTGATGCTGTTTGAAAGAATTACATCGGTTTAGCGCTTCTGACCATTTTGGGAAACGTTTTACAAAGTCGGCCTGCATGCACAGTAATAGAGTAAGAGTAAATGAATGGGTGGTCACTGGAAATTCCAGGAGTGTTATCCTGCTCGGAACGAAGGCGAACACCATGACTTCATAGAAATCTCAATTCGTCCTTCAGATATTGAGGTGATGTTGAATTAAATAAAATATTATATATCAAGAAAAGGGAAAGCATATTCCTTCGACAACGGATTAATGGCCATTGAAGTTTGCTGCGGAATTCGTTAACATAGTCAAATATCCTTATATCAAATATATACTTTAGACATTCGTTTTGCAGTCGGTAAACTTTGTCCACTATCCGTTCACTATCGTTCAAATAGCAAACGTCTGTATAGACCAAAATCGGGAGAAGCAATGTTGAGCAATGATTTGCTTGACTTAGCTGATAGGAATTTCTGCAATCGTCAAAGACTTTGAAAGCCAGGAAAGAGACCTTTACTAATTTGACTAGAGTGTTCCTACCATAAAACACTTTTGTTGATAACTACATTCAGAGAAAGCCGTTTGGATTTTTATTGTGATAAAAGGAGCCTTTACGAAAAAAATCTTTTTTCCTTTGTGTTGCACGATTGCTTTGGCAACAGTGGAAGTGCCGACAATAGTACCGACAGGAAGGACTTTCAGTATGTTGATCTGGACATCCTGAGGTATTACTACCATTTTTAACACGCTTTTATTAGGTCGACCTGTATGTAACTATGTAATGGAATCTAAGGTAACTAATTTAACCATCTTACAAGGATCGTAGCGTCATGGAAATTGGCAGCTGTATGTAGTTCTGATGACAATACAATAATATGGTACTGTCGAACTGATCTGATGATGGAGTCGGAAGATATGAACTGAAACTTCGTGATGGAACATCGTATCATAGCTGTTTTTGGACTTGTTAGAAAAGTCTTGGGATGAACTTTGACCACGATTAGGTTTCAAGGTCTGATGATGAAGCCGGAAGATAGGCACTGGCATTCCATGATGGAATATCGTATCATAGCCGTGTTTGGACTTGTTAAAAAGGTCTTGTAATGAACTTTGACCACGATTTAAGATCATTTATAAAAGCGTGTTTTTAGTGTTTTTTTTAAAACTATTATTTTTTTATTTAAATAAACGTGAATTATTTTGGTTGACAATTTTGGGCTTATTTGCCTGAACTAAAATGGCATTATGAAACAAAGACAAGCTGAAATAAATATGAGAGAGAGAAAGGAAGGGAGAGAAAAAGGATTTTATTGAAAGCACTTCCAGTAATTTTAATGTTTTAAAAATTCAGCTTGCATATGTTTATGCACGCAAAACTCGAAAATAAGTCAGTCGATTTATTTGAAATGTTGACACACCGCTCCGTTCGAATACGAGCATTTTTATAGTAAAGAAGATTGACAAATTTTGCATTCGAATACGCGCTACTGAAGTTCTCACTCAAAGGTGAAATCTTTGATGCGTTTCGACATCGGTGCGTTTCACGTTCATTTCATATCAGACTGAGCCACAGCAAAGCATGGCTGGGTTTAGCTAGTAGATAATAAAATCAATACACGGCTCGCCATTGTCTCACAATATCTTCAATAAGGGCGAGCTCCAATAAAGCGAAAAACTTTTTTAATATCAAAACGCAATTTGCAAGAGCTTATCTAAAATGACTCGGTTGCCCGTCTGCCAACTGTTGTCCTCGCCATTTATGGGTGTTGGCTTGGAACTTACACGATAGGTGTAAAGTTTCCAGCGCCCATCTTAGCAGCCAAGCCGGCGAAACTTTCATCCCGCCCAGCCTCCATTTTGGATAATGAAGACTTCCTAAAGACGGGACTTTGCACAGATCCCACCGAAGACAATGCACTCCCCAGCACCCAACTAGCAGCTTAATTGGTTCCAACTTGAAGACAGTATTTCAATACTTAACTGGACGTGCTCTTTGATTTTGTCATATTGTTACCAAACTCAAAATAAGAATGCTTAGAGAGGGGTGTTATACGTTACAAACTCGATGTAACGTTTTTTAAATTCTTTTGAACTTACCACAAGATGAAATTCTGCTGAAATATAATAAATTACGAAAATAATGCTTTAATAAACTGAAAGTAGCAAATTTTTTATCTCTTCGGAAGAAATAAACACCTCTATAAAGAAATATACACCTCTATTTTGGACAATAAAGACTTCCTAAAGACGAGACATTGCACAGATCCCACCGAAGATAATGCACTCCCTTTGCACCCGACCACAGTATACCAACTAGTAGCTTTACTCTCGAGCTACAGGACATTTCGGAAAGAGGGTGCGAGGAATGTGGCCAGAGGGGTACGTCCCGACGAATGCCTTTGGTTAGAATTACGCACAGGTAAAGGCTGGCGATATTTTCGAACGTTGTATATCTGTGTGAGCCGAGTAGCGGGACATCTGGCAGACAAAGGTAAATATACCACATTTATATATTTTTTTTGTAATAATAATGACTAGGCTAGTAGGCTACTGTATTACTCACCAAATGGTTTGCTGTATTAATGTTAGAGTACTGAAATATTATATTTAGTCAAATACAGTACGTATCAAATTCTGTATGGAAGTCCATACAGAATTACAAAATAAATTTGTGTGTTTTATATTGGTGCATTTTTATTTTGTACACTTCGATTTAGTGTACCCCGATTTTACAAATGCCTTGATATGACGATTTTTTTATATATCCTCTTCAAGTTCGTTATATCTACGCTGTATTGTATCAGAATCATTCTATTTTAAAAGCTTTTCGAAATGTAAAGCTTTACTGATTGTCTGCAAGTTGTAAGATTGATTAAGAATATTGAAAATTCGCAAAGAGTACCTCTAAACTGCAAATAAGTTGTAAGTCCTACAATCAAAAAAAACCCCTTTTATTAAAAATATGATATGATATCAAAATATGACTCCAGCCTTTGGTTTTAAGATCTCTCTATTATTCCTGACTCATTGGAGATTTTCTTTTCTCTATTTGTAGATTGGTATATTGTGGTTTTCGTGTTATGTAGGCTTTACAAATTTATTGGAGATTTGTATTTTCTTCTTGTTTATGAAATTTTGAAATTTGTAAAATTATTTAGGCATTTAAAATACGGACATTATTATTTTATTCTCTCGATATCGAAACAGCTGTATGAAGATGTTTCAATTGGTTTTTATTTTGCTCCAAGTTTAAATAAAAACGAACAGTAAAAGTGAACGAAACTCTTGTTTTGAAGACATAGGGTTGAAGCATGGGCCTTTATCAGCTTAGCCTATAAAACCTGCGGATGAATATTCAACCTTCATATTAATATACCTTATAATGTAGGTACAAATATATACGTTCTAGTAATCATTTTTGGTAATTTTGATATTATTTTATTTTTTTCATTTGTTGAGTGGGGCTTTTCTAAGGTCTTTATAAGCCTTGTAACACTGCGACCATTGCTGATCTATTGTGTTCGCCACCTACTATAGTTCTGCGCTAAGCCTCGTGTCATTTAAGAACCGCAGCAGGCTTTTGGCGCCAGATTGTTTTACCTCCTCAGGTTGGAGGTAATGACCACCCAAGTGGGTGTATCTTTTACGCATCAGCGGGCCACACTTGCACATGAGGTGCTGGGGAGTTTCCTCTGCTCCTTGGCAGAACCTGCACATTTTGTGTCTCTTAGCTTCAGGTTGAACACGTGTTTGTTCAGGCCACAATGCCCTGTGAGCGCCCTCACCAGTATGCGTAGATTGTTCCTATTTAGCGATAAGGCCTCACGGGGTCTTACGGTCGTAAACCTTAATTAGCGCTTTGGAATGATTCAACCCTGGCGTGTTGTTCCAGTGGTTGCCGGATTATTCTAAACGTATTTGTTTGAGCTTAGGTTTGCAAGGCTTTTTGGTACGCCACAGCAAGGTTCAGGGCCGTATAACGTTCCCTTTGCTCCCGAATTTCGTCATTACAGTGTACACATTCCTATCAACTGGTTCAAAAAAGGACTATATGCCATGAATGATTTGTTCGGTTTGTGTGTGAAACAGTGACTTCCCATTATTATAATACCCATTGTTAGAAATCTCGTCCACAGTACCTCCCTTGCCTGTTGCAATGATTTAGTCGACTGCTACGCTGTGACGTAGATGCAAAATCGTTATCTGCTATTATAGTGATAATTCGCCGCCTCGTGGAATCATAGATTGAGGATAACGTAAAATGCAAGAAGTACGTCATTATTATTAAATTACCAGATAATTTGATAAAAATGAATTCGGTAATGTTTAAAAGAGAATTGAAAGACAGTTTGAATAACGAAGTTTTCTATTTGGTAGATGTTTTCTACAAAACGCTACATTAATAGGTAAATAAAAAAACCTAAAATTTTTGTAACAACTTGTAAACATATTTATGTTTCATAGATTGTGTTTATATTGGGAAGACTTTTCTAAGTAGAGTAGGACCGCGGATGACTGAGCCCCGATTAACCGAGCTCCGGGTTAACCGAGGTCGAAAATGCTACAGCCAGGTCATGTTCTACCTCCAACGTTACCCCTCTGCTCCAATTTCACTATGCAGTACTGTATTTTATAATTTATATGTGTATGTGTTATGAATTACATTTTTAATTGATTATATATAAATATTTAATTGATGTATTATTTTACTGCATTGACTACGTATGCATTCATTTTGAACTCAACATATGTTTCGCCCTCGATTTACGACAGAGTCCATGTTATCCGAGTCTTTGATTATCCGAGGTACCCCCGGACCACATTACGTCGAATAAGCGAGGTCCGACTGTAATATTAACTGTCTGTTTTTTATTAATAGGTAACTAGTCTTATTAGATTTCATCTATATTACCTAATTTGATATTTTTTTCGAATTTTCTGTTTTTTAAAAAAAAATTAAATTTTATATTTTTATTTCGGTGTATATACAGGTGATAAGTGACTAAATTAAAATGGTTATATATATTGTATTATTCTAGTGCATCGTCTTAATATTTTGTATATTTTGAAGAGGAAGAATCTATTTTATTCTTCTTATATATGTATATTCTAGAAAAATTGAGAACAATGCATTTTATGATATTTATAATTTCATATTATACATTTAATTCTATATTTGACCATTGCAACCAGTTTATTCGAAATTCCCGATAATTTCCTACATACATATGTATCAGTGTTGCGATTTTAATTTATATTATGATCTATTTTGATATTTTAATTCTCGAAAACATTGTATAATATTTAACTTTATCGATATTTTGTTGATATTGAAACCGGTAGGGTTATTTATATTACAACGTCTCCATCAAGGCAAAATAAATAAATAACATTTCCATCGTTTTACCAGACAATTTGGAGGAAAAAAATTAATCAATTCCAATAATGATTAATTGGAATTGATTGTTGGAATTGATTGGGTCTATGTTGAATGTGTGATAAAACAAGCTGTTCTTTTTTATTTGAAAGGCTAATGTATTCCATTAGGTATGGAATATGACATCGTTGGAATGTCCGCCGCGGCTTCGCACAGTGGCACGGATCCGGGAGGTCTTATTTTCAATGACTGCCACATAGATCCGGCGAAATTTGAGCGATGACCTGAGTTATGTTTACTTTGAGGGCGTCGGTCGATTAGGGATTACTGACATAGACCTGCGACTTTAGGAAACAAAGTAAGAAAGTCTGGCGGGGTCGAATCGCACGATCTTGTTGGCCAATTCACGTCACTGTTGCACGTGTTGCTCAATCGTGTAACTAGCCTCGGTGATTTGGCATCAGTGACTGAATAATAAACAGCAGATTTGACAGACGCGGCCAAAACAACACGACCGCCACATAATGTCAACATCGATTGAAAAACCGTTTAAAACTAAAATCGATACATCATTGATAATGCACAATAATCGCTTACGTTCTATATGCCGAAAACAATTAAGTATTCAAATCTCGAATACCGTATTAGCTGCCTAGGCAGCGTTGTGTCGAGCCATAAAACGTTGCTAAATTAACAAAGTGAGCAGATCGAGACGCTGCACTGGTCCGGACCGTCAAACTATTAAATTTTGACATGCTCATCTATAAATCCAGCCAATCGCCAAACGTCAGCGATATTCTAAATCTGACTAGAGTCTCGGTCGCGTATCCAAAAGGTCGCACAGTAAATATTCTAGTATATGCCCCCGGGATAAAAGTCATTTCAGATTTTACTAATTCCCTATTTATTCAGGTAAAAAAGGATTGTTGAAACCGCAAAAAATGTATATTTTAGGTTTTTACTGAATTTCGGGGGGAAAATTAGTTCTGATAGTTAGGCAAGCTCGCGCCTAAAATAGAAATTGACATTTATTACCTGAACGTAAATTCCCTGATAAAAATCAGTGATATATCTAAGTTCGGCATTTTGTCGAAGCTGTTCATTATGAATATTTTAAATCAAGGCAAAAGCTCACTTAAAAATAATGTCATACCTATGTTATTATTATACCATAATATATCTTATTAGCTTAAGCAAATATTTAAATTTTAGTTTAAAAAATCATTCTTCCCCAAATAAATTGGAAATTCTAATGATGAATACCGAATAATACCGGTCCAATTTTTTGACGTCTTGTAGGGTTGTTTATTACAGAAACACTGACCTTACAGTGCGAAAATGTGCTATATCTCTGTTAGATTTTTTAATTACATCATTCAATGCAAGAAATTTTCGATATTTGTAAAATTGCACCAAAAATGGCCGATTAATAGTACTACATGATCTGGTTGTTAACTAATCTGGCTGAAAGTGATTTTGTTGTCCTTTACAGTATTAAAAATGCCAACCTGATCCTAGTGGAGAGTTCAAACAGTACAAATATTTCATTTTAGCAGGTTCACAGATTTCATGGAATTGAACTGAAAATTGGCAGACTGTCAGACTCTACCGCAGAAAGTAGTAGAATCGAGTAATTAAGTAGTATTGTTAACAGAATATTGAAAATGCAATAACTGACTTCTGAATGTTTAACTCGCACGTTCTAATCTTTTCCTTGCCTTTTCTTTCCTGACTTTAATTTGCAATTTATTAATATACGTATTAATATATGCATGTATATATGTATTTATGTGCTATCAAATATAAATGTATGAATATGGCTTTAGTAAAGTATAAAATGCAGACATTCCCTATAATTTAAAAAGTTATTTTAAATTTTATTGTATCTTATAGTATCCCAATTTTGCGTAATCTTCTTGTCACATCAACATGTCAGATGACTGGAAGATATTTATTAACTAGTAATAAGTCCGCCGTTCTACCTTAAATGTTTATTGTTGTGCAATGAAGAGATTTTCATTTATTCATATAGCTTACATATCTGAATTTAAAAAAAAAACACTATTGATGTCGACGACGTCCCTCATCGACTAGTGATATGCAATTTAGGTTGTATGCAACATCGAGCATATTTGTATCTCGATATTATTGTCTATAAAAATCAATAAAGGAATAAATAAAAATACTTAATATGTTTTCACATTGAAATTTAAGACAATAATGACGAACCCAAGGGTAGTAATAGCTGACTATTAAAGCATATTGCATTTTTTTTATCATATTGCAATACAAAAATTATACCACTGTCTTCAGCACATACACATAATATATATTATAGAGTACGATTATGGCGACATCCCGTTAGATGAGATACCATTAAAATGATTGACGGGATCGCCGGCAAAGACAACATGAAGTCTAGCAAAGCCTTGTATCGCTGCCTTTCAGCACTGGCGCCGTTCGCCTCTTATCTGCTAAAGAAAAGAAATGGCGGAATCTTTCATAAATTCTCATCATATTTCCACGACCCACGCGACGGAGACACACAATACTTTCTTTTACTTTTTTACCCCTATTGTCGACGCGAGGCGACCTCGAATGCTGTCTTCACGAAATTGTGTTTCAACACAAAGTGTGGCTTCAAAATGAAAGTTACGTTATGTTTAGTTTAGTTTCTTATTTTCACAAATTTCTTAGGTTATATCGCGTAATAATACGGTATATTTAGAATACATACTATTAGCGGCGTTATAATTTCGCTTCTACAGAAATTCATATAAAGGATAACATATCAATAATTAGGTTATCAAATTAGTCACCAACTTCTTCCTCTTAAATTCTCCTATCGGAGATCGGCGGTCATTATGGTCATTTGGGCCAGTGATGTTCCGGTGGGGAACAACTTGGTGGTGCTTAACCCTCTGCGACTAACGTGGTGGTCTGACAGACACCGCAAAATTGCAAAATGTATAATGCGTCGTTATTTTTCAAATACATACTCCTGCGTTCTCAGTACCTTTCTATTACCAGAAAGGTAAATAGTTTCTGTCGATAGAAAGGTACTGAGTAGGCGGGAGTCTGGATTTGAAAAATAACGACGCATTATATCTACATTTTGCAATTTTGCAGTGTCTATCAGACTACCACGTCAGTCGCAAAGGGTTAAAGAACCATTCAACGAGGTTTTGCCCTCGGTCGAAGAAGAAGAAGAACCCACAGAACCATTCAGTGGGTTCTTCTTCGGCCAGGTCTTCGGTCGCATTTTATCTTTCCTTGCAGTATTAATGGGAGAAGGTGAAATTTGTTACCACGCATTATGTGGCCCATGTATTGTAATTTCCTTCTCTTTTTGGTCTTCAGTAATTCAAATCCTTTGTGCATTCATTGCAGCACCGTCTCATTTGTGACTATCCGTCCAAGATATTTTCAGTGTTCGCCTGTAAATCCACATTTCGAAAGCTTCTCACCTTTTACACAAAGTCTGCGTTAGTGTCCACGTTTCTCCTCCGTATAGGAGGACTAAAAATATGTAACACCGCACCAGGCGGCATCTACTGGAGAGTTTGAGACTACTGTTGCAGAAAAGTTGGCTCATTTAGTAGCATATTTACAAAGAAAATTTTAAGCCGTTTACTTGTTACTCTCCTTTTTAGGGGAGTATTTAGCGTCTGGTGGTAGTAACTTTTAGACGTCACCAGACCAAAGTTTCTTACCGTCCACTGTAATCTCGAAGGTTTTTTTAGGTTTTCTTCATTTTATTCTAAGAAGCTAGTAGATGTATCTTATTTTTTTGATTGTAACGAAATGGTTACACGTATATGTCCTCTCATATAAAGATTATTAATTACTAAATGCCTGTTTCCCTATAACATAAATCACTTTCAATTTTTACCATAAAAAGGCTCAAACACCTCAAGTTCACCCCACTTGCGGCAGTACTTAAACAAAATATATTTTTTTAGTTCTATTTTTCCCTTGGTCTATATCATATCTTTTCCGCATAGGGAGGTTTTGAAATTCTGAAGAAAAAAAATCGATTGACCCCAATGTGTCGGTAAAGCAATCCAGAGACGGGCTCCACTGATACGGTTTGACTATGGGATAGTTGATATGTTGGCTAAGCCAGTCAGGTTTAGGGCTGTTTAAATATCTAGGAATCCCCTATTGCCGACAGTCAATAAAAGCGAAGTACTCTGCCCCAATGCCTATAAAATCGAAGCAATATCGGTAGTCGCCCAAAAGCGACCGAGTTTATGTACATATTATGAATATTGCAGATACACACATACGTATGCTGAAGATAAAATGCAGACTATTTTCCGTTCAGACGGGGCGCTTCGTTTACAATATTAAAAATGTATTTTACTACCGCACGGCTTCTGCACGATATAAGCCCTTTTTCGAGGGTGGCCCTATTTGCATATATATTACTGGCCGTTTTTCTGGAACACTTGCAATAAAAATATGTAGCTACTCTTCCGCAATCAAAACCGTTATTTAAAACGGCCCATTATTAGCGTTCAACCCGTTTATTATCGCCACTAAATACGTGTAATGTTCCGGTTTCCGCTGCCGGAGAATTACGGGGCTTTTTTTCAATATTACTTTTACGGGCGGCATCAGATAATGAAATTAGTAAGCGGGGGTGTTGAAAAATAATTATTGGTGCGGTGAAAAGTCACGGCTTCGCTTATTTTGGCGGGTCAATTTTTAAATAGATTAAAATTTCTTCGTAAAATTGGGAATTTAAAGCAAACCTATAAAAATTAATCTTGCTTTAGTGGTTTTTTTTATAACGCCTTTATTACCTTGACCTGTATGTATGCATGTACAGTTCACGCGCGAGCTCCGAGGAATCGGGGGCTGGGAAAGCGGGCAGATGACGCCGCTCCCAACCGTCGCGTCATACCCCGCACTCTCCCAGTTCTAGTACTGTGAGAGCATTAGTACTGGGAGAGACGGCGTTATTCGCCTGCCTTCCTAGCCCCCGATTCCACTGAGCTCGCGTGCGAACTGTATCTATCAATCAATTCTATCAATTGTATCTATCAATTGCAAATCTATCTATCAATTGCACATGCATTAATGACCGATGACAATACAATAATTTCATTAATCCAGGAGTATCAGGTTAAATAAAGACTGATTTTACAGGTTACACATATAACCGGCCGTATAATGACAGTAAATATTATAGAATAGAATAGAATAAATTTATTGTGCTATAAAAACATAACTTAATCAATATTACACTGGTTTTTTAAAAAGGACAATTTATCCACAAATGGCGGACTTATCGCTATAGCGATATCTTACAGTCAACCATTTATTTTCCTTCTTTAAAAATAAAATTTTAGTTTAAAAAACTAAAAAGACTAACAAAAAAGTTATAGTTTTAAATAATACCAAAAAATACGCATTAATAGCAATATGAACTAAAAAGCATTACACGTTAAGACAAATTCGGCTAATTTGCAAAGAAAATCTGTAGAAGGTATTTGAGAATGAGGCCTCTGATCGATAAAATGATAAATGCCTCCAATCCTAAATTATGAGGAATATTGGTAAATAAAGATTTGGCGTCAATAGTAACAAATAGTAGGTCGTCTGACTTTGGAATTACAGTATTTTAAAAATATTAATAAAGTAATAGCTGTTTTAGATATGAGGACTTAGAATTTAGATTTAAGTATTTATAATTTAGAATTTAGATTTTAGATCTCAGATTTTAGAACCAGAGATCCAAACAAAAATTTTGCAGTGAAAAAAATAAAATATATTGAATAAAATAAATTAAATGAAAAATTAATAAACGAAGATATTAACACTTTAATTCCTGATACTATCCGAACTTCAATTTTTTACTTATTACCAAATATTTACAAGCCCAATAATCCTGGACGACCGATAGTCGCTATCTTCCTATTATCTTGCTATCTTGCTATATAATAAAATTCATAAACAAATGTTAAATCGGTTATAGTAGCTAAGCATTGATAGATTTTGACAACATTTATATTATTGCACACAAAATATAACTTTTACAGCATAGAAAGTGATTTCTGATTTTTGTTCCTCTCCCCATATAGGTAGAAAACTGTGCCACGTCGGCAAGAGTAATATCTTAGTGAGTGGCAATCAGCAAAAGTTTATTTAGTATAGAAGTAAAAAAAGATATCAAGGATGGAAAGAGGGAGAAAATCGATGCTAATTTTGTTAATATTTTAAAAATATACATCAGTTCTACCACCCGTTTGCTATACATAAACACCTAACGAGATCCTTCCAGCCCCGCAAAGTGTTTATAACTTTGAAGGGTCACAACAGGTCTGGTTGTAAGTAGTGTTACTTTTGGGTCGAATTATACGGCAGTTGCGAGCGAGGACATTAAGGAAGTGAGAGAAGGGGGAGTAAGGTTGTGGATGACGAGATTTTGGCTCCCAGCTGTGCCCTCTATTATGTCTGTGTATATTTTTAATATCAGTTGACGAACTTTCGTAAGTGCTAGGAGCCTCCGCAAAAGTTGCGCAGGCAAAAAATTCGCTCCAACGAGCGACGATGCGCCCCGCGGGGAATTTTCCGGGCTCAGTACATAAACAGGACGACCTCGCCTTTAATTCAGTTATAGCAACGTCCGATGATGATAACACGAATATGTTATGAAGCCGATAATGTCACCACATCACCTCCCTCACTCATAGCAAACCATTGCATCGCACGCTAGCAGTTGGAAAATCGATTCACGCGCATACTCTCATTATCTATCTAACACAGAAAGTTGTTCGACAAGTAAATATATTAAAAGGAATAAAAAACACTACTGCTTGTCACAAAAAGTGAACTACTGTATTTACGAAAAAGTGAACTACGGATTTTTTATGAAATATTTGTGGTGTATGTAATTATCCATATATGTAGATACATCCTACTAATATTATACACGCGAAAGTTTGTAAGAATGTATGTATGGATGTTTGTTACTCTTTCACGCAAAAACTACTTAATTGATTTTGATGAAACTTTACAATAATATACCTTACACATCAGAATAACACATAGGCTATAATTTATAAAGATATAGTGGGAATTATCTAAAATATAACGATAAGTGTCAAGTAAGTAGGAAAAAAATCTGCCATCTGCGAGCTATTCTGGCGTGCGCCGCAAAAACCGTTGGAGTTACACGTATATAATGTACTAGCTGCGCCCCGCGGTTTCACCCGCGTGGTGATGGAAAATTGTGATAATGATGATAGAAAGTATTTTAGATTTTCGTCAATTTTTCAATGTTTTTATATTATTCTGCTATTCTGCGAAAAATTGACGAAACTATAAAATACTTTCTATAATCATTACCACAATTTTCCATCACCACGCGGGTAAAACCGCGGGGCGCAGCTAGTATAATATATTTTTGGAATGTACTCATATTAGACCTTTCATGTCATATTAAACACGATATATTTATGTAAATTTATTGATATTTAGAGATTTGGATATTTAGATAACTATTTATTTGATATTTGGACAGTTAAGGTACACTATGACAATGGGAAGACATAACGATTCTATCAGTACCACATACTTAAATCGATTCAAGCGTTGAGAAGTTATGGTGGAATAAAGCAACGGAATACATACATATATGAACCCTGAACACATTACACTCCTTCTTTGTTGGGCAGTCGTGTAATAAATCCATAGTTCAGAAATATTCTTTCACTATCGTCAAATAACAACTTTTGGGGTCAGTTACAAGTCGTGGAATAGGATTGATAAAAGGCTATTCATCGCCTAACACATCATTATTATAATCAACATCTCATACAAACCAACATCCTGTACACAGTCTGAATTCAGAACTTTGATGATACAAATATTTTACGATGTAATGAAAATGGGTAGATATTTAAGGCTCCATTCCGAGTTGACGCTACTAAAAATTTAGGTATTTTTTCAAAGCCACGCGCCCGCGCGCTTTCGATATATACATAAAGATGTATCGGTATACCTCGGCGACAAGGGAATACGTCCCACCGTTGGCAGTGACCAGTTACGAATGACGATTTCGGCTTCGAACGTCGTCTAAAATAGCCGATTTGGCTTTTCAATTATAATATAATGAATTATCAAATGAACAGTTTTTTTATAAAGTAAAAATTAGATTACAGTAATGAAATAACTAAAGATCACTGTGTTATTTTTATATCACTCAAAAGTATCTTTAATATATAGAAAAAAATATATGTTTGGCCATAACATTTCTGGAAATTACGTAATTTCAAACATTTTTTTCTTATATTTTTTGTATGGAAGTTCCAAAAACTGTCATGGTACTATGTAAATAGACCATACGCTGGTGTAATAGTATTTTTTTAATATAGAGAATCATCTCTAGGTTTTTTAAAAACTGAAGACAAATCTCGCTCATTTTTATTTTTTTGGAAAACAGTAACAGAATAAAGATAATTTACAATTAATATGGAAATAATTTACCGATTTCGTTTTGGTGAAATGATAGCTTCAGGATCGGGTTTTTAAAATCCGGTGTAATTGTATTAACATTCTTTTTCGTGTTCTCACTACCAGGCCACAAAATTATGCTTCATATAGCTTTTGGCCGCCACCGCCGCCACGGCCTCTCAGTACGAATTTTCTGAACGAAGGAAAAACCCATTAAGAAAGCAGTTTTTACTTTCCCGGCTCACCAACCGACGAGAAGGGAAAGTATTGTGAACGCATTTCTGTGTGTCTGTCTGTCTGTCTGTGTGTGTGTATTCCTCCACAATAGCGACCAAATGCTTAATCTGATTGAGATGAAATTTGGTATGCATCATTTGGTCATGGCAAAAGTTGAAAAGATTGTGGGTGAAATATGTCCACCAGCGCACTAGTCATAAATCAATCTCGAAATATTGAACTTAGAAATTTTGTAGACATGTGCTTTGTAGGACCGAATATTTCTTATCCTTGTTTGTTGAAATATCTCTTATACAAGCCACAATAATAATGTTTAAATTCTGCCATATATATAAACTAAATATTAACGCTGAACCGCCCGAGGCTATCCGAGAAACGAACCGCACCGCTCAATGGTTGTGTAACGGAATACAAACGAGTTTGTTTGCAGGCCGAGAGAGGGCGCTCATCGATTTTGTTTATGAAATTAATATTGTCTTGGGGTGACACAATCGATGTTTTTGTTTTGTTTAATATCCATATTTTATTGTAGATAGATATTATAAAAATTTTATAGAATTATAAAATAATTTATTTCTGATAAATTATTACAGGTTATAATGTCCTCCAAATGATCACTGCGACTTAGATGTTAGACTTTCATTCTCTTGGTGAATATTTATTTTGTACAAATCACTTGAGAAGAACATTTAAATTAACAAATGAAAGACGTAATAACATAACAGAAAAACAGCCAGGAAATACACATTTAAACATATGTAAACAAATATTGTATATAATTTGAAATGATGCGGTCTGATATAAAAAGTAAATGTTTATTGCTGCCTTACCTTACCTTAGCTAGTAACTTGAGGATATCAGTTTGGCTACGAATACATCAAAAATGAAATGAAATGAAAAATCTATTTATTGCACAGTAAAACATTTATGGTACAATGACGGACTTACTGCTACGAAACGATATCTTCCAGTCAACAAAAAATATAAATATGTCCATAAATTCTCTTCTGAGTGTCAGAGAAAAATAACTAACCATGCTTAACATAAATGCAGTAGGTTATTATTATAACAATAGATAGTATCTAAATGGTTTGAAATATAGGACTACAAAAAATAATTGTTTATCTTTATATAAATTAGGATATATGAGCGGTGTCGGCGTGTTACTGTTAATAAAAAGTTAACAAAAATCAATTATAAATACTGCATTATGCCTCTTTGTACGAGTACAACACAAAGCAGTCTTTATAATAAATGCTAGAGCTGTTAAATTAAGGAAAAATAGTGTGATAGGAAGAAAAGAGATAAAAATAAAAATAAAACTATTTCCAGTACGTCTTGTTAACATTTCTGTGAAGATCATTTCGTGGCAAGATTTAATATCGTACTTAAAATGGTTTATGTAAAGTGTTTCCTTCTTCTTGTTATAATTTTATAGTAACAATGGCATCTTATAGAATGACAAATATGGCGAGCTACTTAAACGACCATTTAACGCTAAATTGCTACACAATTATTACATGGTAGTAAAAAATGCTATTTAATTATAAAAGTGTATGGCAGCAGTGGACCTAAGTTTGTATATATATAACCTGAATAAGAAGTATTGAAAAAAAGTACTTTTAGAGGCCACAGGAAAAACTTTTTAAAAATATAAATGTCAAATATTAATTTTATTGCCTTTTCTCAATCCATTGTTTCTAAAAACTATTTGATTCAGGGGTTTACCCCCCCCCCCCCCTCCTCTGTCCCCACTTCCCCACTAATCGTCTTCCCCTTCCGCAGCCAATGCACAAATCCTTTCCTAATTAATATTTTTCAAAACTTTATAATTATTTATAAAATTATAAGGAGTTAAAAACAATGGGATGAAATATTATGCGGATGTCAGATGGATGAAATATATTATGATGGATGCTTACAAACTACGTATTTCTGCATTGATAAAATTATTACTGGCTACAATTTGAGGTAGATCTGCTGATGAGCCACGATCGAATCCTTGCTCCATTAGCACATAGGCGCCAGACAAACAACTACAGCTGTCAACTACAATAGGCGAACCCGTCACCTCAGGAACTTTTAATTATATTGGATCGTTCTATCTCCCATGAGTGAGGTGAGCGTAGAAACCTTAAGACGAAGCACTCCATTGTCTAATTACGCCACTCGCCCGTAAGAATCCAACGCCTTACCGCGAGATAACTAGGTTAACCAACCAGCGGACCGATACTCGCGCCCTTACTTCCAGTTGAAACCAGATTACTCCGGTCTCCCGACTAGTTGCAGGTTCGAGGTCGCTTGCGCGTTCCTCTCCCTTACGTAGCGGTGATACGGTGTCAACCGAATCTATCGCGGACCACGGCATCCTTTGCCCGGCTGTTCACCTGTAATCGGGTAGCCAAATGGTCGTTTCAAGAGCAGCTGCCGTTAGGTTAACAACTACCCCCGCTCTATAGGAGACAGTACTGTTTCCAGACTACCCCATCAGAATGCACAATCTATTGGCTGATGCTGCACGGTGCGCAAACCGTCCAGGAGCGCCCGAAGGTTCTCAGAAGGAGCGCAGTCCTACCCGGGATCGCACTTCTGCGTGGAGGCCACCGGATGGGTGTTGACCCGTGAGTTTGAACGACCCTAAACGTATGGGTCTCAGTGGCCTAACTGCAAAAGGGCCCATTAGCTCCCGCCAGAGGAACAGTAAAAAACAGACTATTTCACCCGCATTACATATGATCAGAGTAATTACGCACCCGACTAACAGGTACTCTGACGTCATCTCCCGACGATCCATGCGGGCGCTAAACAGACGAATAATATTTTACGTAAATTTGAAATTCGTATATCTCCGTTAACCGCATACCAATTTTCAATAAAAACATTATGTTTTTACCACTAAATTGTAACATTCATTCAAAAACAAAACCGAATACATCGTTTAATTATTATGCTTTCTATTTTATAAAATGCTTAAACGACATTTTTAATATTATATAATTAGGAAAGTTATATATTTTCTATGATTAATTTAAGCTGCGAGTCGTTTTATTAATTATTTTCATTCTTAATTTTCTATTTACTATGACAATCGAGGTATATTATATTAATTATTAGTATTATCTCGTTTTAATATAAATTATTATACCTACGTTTCGTATAAATTAATTATTATCTGTGTATCGGATATATTTTATTTTTATGTATGTTTTTTTTCTTTTGCCATATAATAATTACTTTAATAATTTCGTTGTTAGATATTTCAGTCATGAAATTTTGTTATCACTGTTAATAATTAAACACAATATCATACATTACTATTCCATGTGTTATACGATATTTGAACTCAGTAGGTTGTTACCTCACTACAATACAAAGTAAAAGAAAAGGGAAAATATAATTCATCACTAGAAATTTAATATTATTATCGAAATTTTGTTTTTTGAGTGATGAACAGACATTAAGCGCGGACGTCAAAATATTATTTAAGTGTTTAACAAGGAGATTTTAAAACAGGCGCACCACAGGGATCGATACTGGGCCCGATCTTATTTGCACTATATGCTTCTGACATAGCTGCAAATTTTGAAAACTGTCGCTATCATCTACATATATGGCGACGACACTCAACTGATGCATCCCGTAGACATGAATTGTCCATTTTCAGCAGTCAGCCTAATCAATGCCGATCTTGGAAGGTTATCCGCTTGATCCAATAAACATGGCTTACAAATCAACCCTTCGAAGTCATGTTTTATGATTATTGGGTCGAAACAGGGCAGGACTAAAATTGCCAACTATAGCTCTCTTCTAATAATGGTGCACAGTTCGCCAATACCACTGGTCACTACGGCTAAAAACCTGGGTATTCTATTTGATGGAAATTTACGGTTTGAGGAACATGTCAGCAAAAGCGTTGGGTGGGGTTTCTCACGTCTAAAGGCCTTATACAGAATTCGGGAGTACCTCAGCGTCAGAATCAGAATACTACTTGTAAATGCCCTTATATTGTCTATAATGGACTATGTCGACTGTGTGTACGGCAGCTGACTATATAGGAAGACTGAGTGGAGACTTCAGAGACTGCAAAATGCCTGCGCAAGATTTTGCTTTAGGATTCCTCCACGTCATCATGTGTCACCATTCCTTGCGAAAGCTTCCATGTTGAATATGAGTAAAAGAAGGCAGCTCCATCTTGCGACCCTTGTACTCAAGGTAGTACGCAATAAACAACCGCCATATCTTTACTCGATTATGACGTGGTCCCGTAACCGGCATGTCCATTCAACACGGGCACGTGAACAACTTGCTATAATACCCAAGCACAAAACTAAACATTTCCAGTGCAGCTTTTCCTATTATTCTGCGGTTGTATGGAATCGGTTGGGAATGGCTTTGCGATCGAAATAAATTGCAGTATTTAAGGACCACTTTAAAAGTTTATTATTAAAGGAAGATATTTAGATGTCATAATTTGATTTTATTTTAAAATAATTATTTGTTAATTTGATTATCACTATTGTCTTCGTTTATTTATAAATTTGTAACATGATTATTTGTTGTTAAATATTTTGATTTTGATTATTTTGATTTTTTTTGGGTAGATTTTAAAATTTATTTAATTAGGGTATTTTCTTTTAATATCATTTGATAGTAAATATTTTGATTTAGATTATTTCGATTTGTGTATTTATTTGATTATGATTATTTGGATTTTTTATTTTAAGATTTATTAAATTTGGTTATTTTATTTTAAAATCATATACATATGTACCAATAATGAATAGGTGTGTCCTTAAAACCAGGATAAGAGATATCCTGACGATACCCCTAAATTGCAGCGAAATAGCTTTATTTCATAGTCTTTGTCTATTTACAGTTTTAATTTTTAATCTGTGTGTTCTTGTTTTTTGTATATGTTTTTATAACAACAGCTGCAAATAAATATATTTTTTTTCAATACTATGCAGATTTAAGATTATTTATTAAAATTTCTACCCTTTCTTCATTTTCTAACAAGTTCAAAATTGAATCAACGACGTATTCCGCCACAGCTACATTTTGTCTAATTCTATGGAGTAAATAGAAAATAGGATTAATTAAGTTTCTTACTCTTACTTGTACCTTTGACTGATAAATTACTGTTTGACTGTCTAATGAAAGACCGCACTTCTCTGGCTAAGTTAAAACAAACACGACCAGATGTATGCAGATTGCAAATTGCCGCGGAGTTGATTAGTTTCTTGTGTTTGATTAGTAAGCGAAGAAACGGAAGCATTAATAAATTTAATGTTAGTTAGGTCAGGCCAATTAAAGTAGGCACATAGCTTTGGTTATAGTTAAAAGGAATTACGATTTCTGTAAAATAATTAAATATGTCTGTATACCATCGATAAGGTAGTCATTGAAAATCGAGTAGTCACTGCCCCAGAGAATCTGCAAGATATAGTTAATGTATCTAACACGTACTTTGCTTGTGTAAGTTCAAAACTGGGAAATAAAATACTAGGTAGAAAAGTAATCGCCCGGGAGAATACGAACTCAACTAAACCTACTTCTGTGTTTTCCTTAATTTCAACATCACATATTGAGGTTAGTAAAAGGATTAACTCATTGAAGCAGTCTCTTTCCACAGGCAGATGGTTTCAGTAGTATCTATAAAAATTATAAAGATTATTTAAGTTTTGAACTCGCAACATTTCTAAAACGGCTGATATGCTAACAAATCATGCCTGTTCTCAAAAGAGGAAATAAATTTAATCAAAATAATTGTGGTTTTAGTAAATTTAATATAAATAATCTAGATACTTTGAAATAATATTTATGACTTAATTTTTTAGATCGAAGATTAATTTGTTCCTTCATAGTTTATTACTGTGTCTTAATGTTATTAAATAATAAAAATTATTAAATATTCTAATATTATTAAATAATAAAAAAAATGTCATCAGTGCACATTAATTTTGTGATCATTTTGCATGTCGCCAGCATTGATGATCAATTTCCGTTTACTTTAAATACCTAATTTATTTAAAAAAATATGCAAATTTGAAGTATGCACAAGTTTACTTGCACTAGCGTTTTGTTTACTTGGGACGCTTGCTTAGTATGGGACTAGGCTAGTTAGGAATGGTTGATTTAAAGATTATACTCGACTGCGATGCTTTTTATTTTAAAACGACTGCCCAACAAAGAAGGAGTGCAATGTGTTCAGGGTTCATCTATGTATGTTTTCTGTTTTTTTATTCCACCATATCTTCTAAACGCTTAGATCGATTTAGAAGTGTGTGGTTTTGTTAGAACCATTATGTCATCTCGAGTGGCGTAGGCTTGGACTTAACTATTTAAATATAAAGTAAGCAGTTGTATAAATGTCCAAATATCCGAATATCAATAAATTAACATAAATATATGTAGTTGTACAAGCAGTTTTCTAAATGTCTAAAAGTCCAAATGCCAATAAATTAACATAAATATATCGTGTTTAATGCCAAATGAAAGGTCTAATTGAGTATATTTTTTGAAATATACATCTATCTATATGGATAAATATTTAAACCACAAATATTCCATAAAAATAATTTTAAATACAGTAGTTCACTTTCTCTAACGGCAGTCGAGTTTTTTATTCTTTTTAATATATTTATTTTTGATACTATTTACATTAAAGCCTCTAATATTGCTAATGTAATAATATAATCTGCCTCTGCTTCTTCTGATAAGAAGAAGCAGAGGCAGATCACCGGCCAGATGGAACGACCACATCAAAGAAGTTACAAAAGGGTCAATACAATCTGCGACCCGCCATGCAGAAGACTGGTCGAAGTGGAGGAGCCTCGTAGGCAAACTGTTGTCTAGTGGCCACGATCCTCAGTAATGAGGGAACGACGAAGAAGAAGAAGAATAAAGTAATTCAGTTAATAATATTGTGCTTTTCTCTAAAAAAATAAAGAGAAATAAATATTTCAGCGTATATTATGATGGAAATAAAGGTTTTGTTACAAAATAAGCCTGCTATAACTTTTCTTCAGAATATTTGCTGTCAAATCGGCCCCCGGTCGGGTAATCGAATTAGTAGTCTTATGACACGCCTTTTATCTTTTACTTTCATCGGATTTTAATTTTGTTAAACAATTTTGCAAGAATACCATAATTCTGCGTTTGTTCTCGTACTTGAGGTTTTAATTTATGTGATTTCTGCGGCGTCGCATTTACGTATGTAAATCAAGTAACCATCACTAACTTTATGCTTTAAAATACGATGCCTGCCGCCAAATCAATCAAATGCAAAGACAGTCTTTGACGATGAAATACTACCATTCCATATTTAACAAAAGTCATTGCGAGTGAGAATTACTGGAATCATCATTGAAATCTAATAGTTGGGAAGCCAGCGACATAAAAGTGCAAGAGTTTTGTAAAAGCTGATACATTCAAATCAGACAGTATTTTGACCATAGAATGCCAGAATTCGGGACACCTGGCGCTGGCGTATTAGGAAACGAGTAATTTTAATTAGTAGTTCCAAAGTGTTTTAGAAAAGCTGAAAATTTACCAGTAGACAGTGGATGCAATAAAGGGCACGAAACAAATGATCAGACTGCTTAACAATAGAATTTGTGACGTCAGCATTACTCCATACATGTCACAAAAATTAAGTCCCTGCAAATACGCAGGTACGTATTTATTAATTAACTATTAGGCATCGATCTAATGTAACTCGCAATATAATGAAATTAATTTTTGTGACATGTACGGAGTAATGCTGACGCCACGAATTTTATTGATAACCAGTCTGACCATTTCTTTTGCAATCTGTATTGCATCCACAGTCTATTTTAAGCTTTTTCAAAACACTGTGAGGGTACTAACTACGGCCCGGTGGCATAGTGGTTAGGTCGCCTGATCTTACATCGTAAGGTTCCGGGTTCGATTCCCGGCTGGGTCACAATTTTCCATTGGGATCAAATTAACTGAATTGCATTTTCAATTCTGTCGATCGAATGCAATAACAAGACACACACTTACAGACATGTTACACGCGCACTACATATAACACATCATAGTAGGGTTGGTTGTAAGAGATTGTCATATAAATATAATAAGATTCACAATAAACCCGCCCATTGTGACATTTTCACAAAGTGTATAAATAAACTAATTAAAATTACATCTTTTCTAGTACGCCAGAGCCAAGTAGCCCGGAGTCTGGTCTGCTGACTCTACCCCAGAATTCTATGGCCAAAATACTGTCTGATCTGTCTGAAAGTATCTGCTTTTAAAAACTTTTGCACTTTTTATGTCGTTGCCCCTTGGACTATAATAATAAGTAAACAACATTAATTCTTATTGTGTAACAAAACCCTTGCCGTGATATCAATACATTATATTATTGGCAGGTAAACAGCAAGCGAAGATAATCCAATAGGATTGTGTGAAGGGTCATAAATTTGTTTAGCGGGCAGGTATTGTACCTTGTCTTCCGCTTCGGTGGCAGCCGAGGGGATGAGTAAGCGGAACAAATAGTGATGCTGCGTATATTCGGGTATCATTTAATCCAAAATACATAATTTGATACGAACATTATCTAACTTTCCCAAGCATTATAACAGCCAATTTTATAACCGCAAAATACTAATTTCCGTGTTTGGAAGAAACACGGTAGAAACTACCAAAACCCAAAAGAATCAAAGTAAAAGGACGCCACCTCCTTTTAAAGAAAAAGAAGGAAACTAATTATATTTAAAAAAAAAGATACCCGAAAGAAATTTTGAAAAAGAAAAAAATTAACCTCAAAAAACTATCTCAGAGAGTGGGCCAAATATTAATGAGCATTGGGTTTGGCCCTCAGAAAACCCTTTTCCTCAGACACACAAAAGACTACAGCACAAAAAGAAACACGAGAGTATGTAAAGTATCCGTGTTTATTCGCCCGCAGGCACCCTTCTTCAAATTCCGCTTATTGGCGTGTCACATGTGCTCATCCAAATAAAAATAACAGAATTCCAGAAATGAATGTAAATTCCTTGACGTGGAGGCAATTCCCGTCACATTTGGCGACGATTTCGTCACTTATATAGCAGCAGTAATTATTCAAAAAAACCAGAGGTGCCGACAGCTGCGATCAATAGAAAAATCCGTTAAAATCTCGAGGATCCTACGGGAAAAGCTACCCAAAATGAAATTAAAATGCTTACCAGATAAATCACACACACTTCACATCACAAATTTTACCGCCAGGCGGTTAATTTACGGCTTTCTTGTTTAATCTACTTTCTGCCTCCCTCGGCGGAGCAACAGCACCTCCCCGCCATTGTTAAAACAGGAAAAGTCGATGAATCGCTGAAATGCGGGCGTTGTTACGCACAATTCCACTACTCCTGCCTGTTCATGACTCGGGAAGGGTTCGAAGGCCTCTCCACTATACAGAAAAATAACTGGAGATGTGATGCGTGCAAGTTGGTGGAGCCTAGATCAACTCGAAGCAATACCCTAGCTAAACTCTCCCCTGAAAGATCACGTTCCCTAACGCCAACCAACCACTCAGCGACTGCCACAAATATCCCCACCCCTGAAACAACTCTCAAAAATAGAACAAGTTTCTCAATCAACTCTGAAAATTTGGAGGCTTTATTAGATCTAAGGTATGAAGCATTTAAAAAGTCGATTCTTGGGGCACTCGAGGAACGATTTTCAGTCCAGGAAGCTAAGATAAAAGAGTTGGAAAAAAGAAATGACGATCTGGAAAATACGGTGGAATTTTTAACAATGCAGTTTGAGGACCTCAAAAGTGGAAGAGTTAAGGACATGGTAAGAAATTTCGATACTATTGACCAAAAAAATAAAGAGCATGAAAATAAAATACTTCTTCTGGAAAATAAGCTGGATTATCAGGAGCAGCTTCAAAAATCATGTAACATGGAGATAAGGGGTATTCCCGAAGGGGTGAATGAAGATTTAAATAGAATTTTTGATAAGATTGCAGCGGTTTCCAAATGCAACTACAACCCCACCGATGTTTGTTCAATTTATCGCGTTCCGATCAAGAAATCTGAAACTAAACCAAAACCGATTATTGTAAAATTTATTTCAAGTGGAAAAAAGAATAACTTTATGATGAATTTTAAACAATATATAAGAAGTTGTAAAACCAATGGTGAAACCTTGACCTTATCAGACTTAAGTTATACGGGTATTACAAACGCTCCAGTATTTATTTCTGACGAACTGACCCAGCGTTCGAGAGATTTGCTTTGGAACGCAAAACGAATTTCCAGAGAAAAATCTTACAAGTATTGCTGGGTTAATGCTGGACGAATATTTGTGAGGAAAAACCAGGGTGATAAAGCAATTCTAATTAAAAATAATTCCACTTTTTTATCTCTATAAAACATGTACGACATTCTGGGATTTTTCTTAACGATGAATATTTTAATGATTCTTTTAATATACAAAGTTTTTACGGATCTTATAATAATAATGTATTATATTATAATATTCATATATTATTTTTAGTTTTTTACGATTTTGATAAAATTTATGCCGTATACATTTTTAGCTATCTATTATTTTATCCTTTTTTTGATAATTTAAATGATGTATGTGATGACGAAGAATTAATATTTAAAATATCTATTAGCATATATTTATTTTTAGCAATGTGCCTAAGTTTTATGTCCTTAAGACTCATAATATTATTCGATCAATATATCTTTCATTTTGCCATTAATGTAATGATTTTTACCACAACGCATAACAATGGATCATGACATGAACTTTATTAGTAATAGTGATAATGATAGGCATAATACTGCGGATATAAATATATGCAGGAGCATCCTTTCAGAAAAAAAGGCCTTAAAATTCTTAGCATTGAATATTAGAAGTTTGAGCAAAAATTACGATAGTCTAGTAATCTTCTTGCAACAACTCAATGTAGACATTGATGTAATTATACTCACTGAAACTTGGAATGGTAAATTTTACAGAGAGAAGCATATTCCAGGCTATGAATCTTTTCGTACCAATTTTAATCATACTCAAAATGATGGCATTGTTTTATATATCAAAGAAAGCTTCAGCTTCTTATCGGTAAAAGAAATAGCTTTCCCTGAAGCAAATTGCTTGCAAATAAACATAGATGAAGCCACAAGTCTACTTGCTATTTATCGAAGCCCATCTATAAATAATATCAACTACTTCTTAGAAAGCCTTAATACACTTTTATGCGCTAATAGAAATTCTCAAAATCTGTACCTGTGCGGTGACTTGAATATCTCTATAGCAGGAACTCTGCATCCACAATCTGAGGAATATCTAAACGTCCTAATGCTACATGGTCTCCGACCTGAGATAATTCATCCAACGCGCGAATATAACAATAGCAACAGTTGCATAGATCATGTCATGGTTCGAACCAAAAACCTAATCTCGACCATTGTATACAAAAATTCAATTACAGATCACTATACAATCTTCTTTAAGATGGCCGCTAAGGGAAGTAATAACGTTGTACATCCAAACAAGCAAATTAAGAAATTAATTAATTATGATAAAATAGTTCACGAAATCAGTCAACATGACTGGAATGAGTTATATCAGATTAGGGATGCTATCGACGCCTATAACTTATTTTTTTCCATCTTGAGTAACATTATACAGAAACATACAACATCGAAAACTGTAATTATAAAACATAAAAATAAAAAAATTACACCGTGGATTACTGATGGACTCCTCTTTTGTATTCACAGGCGTGATAAAATGCACGCAGCGTTAAGAAAAACACCGGACAATGCAATGCTGAGGCAGAAATACACTCGTTATCGAAATTTATGTAATAAAATTATTAAATTGACTAAGCAGCAATACTTTAAAAAACAAATAACTGACTCAGCCGGGGACCCACGAAAAATCTGGATAAATATAAAAGAAGCGGCGAATTATAAAAATAGAAAGGATGTAAATTTAAATAGTATTAAAATTGACAATCAAATTATTACAATGAAAGATAATCCTGAAAAGTTACTAAATTGTACAAATAGTCATTTTTGTAATGTTGGCTCCAAACTAGCAGAAAAGTTTCGTGGGATAAATAGTTCTGTAATTACTGACCAAAGTAAATCTGATACGTTACCTGTGTCCATGTACCTAACGCCTACAAATAGAGACGAAGTTAAGAAAGTAATAGGCAGCCTTAAAAATAGGTCAGCGGTGGGGGATGATGGGGTCGGGACATGCGTATTTAAACTAGCTGAAACCTATCTCAGCCAGCCTATTGCTTTTATTATTAATGTGAGTTTTAGAAGCGGAATTTTTCCTGACAAATTAAAAATTGCCAAAGTAATTCCCATACATAAAGGGGGAGATAAGCAGGACCTCAATAACTATCGACCTATATCCATTCTAAACACGATCTCCAAAATCTTCGAGAAAGTTGCAAAGGTGAGACTCTATAAATTTTTAATTGAAAATAAAATACTCTCAGACAATCAGTTCGGTTTTAGGGAAGGTTTAGGGACAACAGACGCTATAGCTGCCTTAACAGAATTTATAGTCGAAACGGTGGATAAAGGAGACAAGTGCCTAGGAGTTTTCCTTGACCTTGCAAAGGCTTTTGACTCCGTTCCTCATAATATATTATTATGCAAACTGAGCAGTGTAGGAATTAACTATACAAGTCTTAAATGGTTTAATAGTTACCTATCCAACAGGGTACAAAGTGTCACCATCCAGGGCCTCCAGAGTAAAAGCCAGCATCTCACGTATGGTGTGCCACAGGGTAGCGTTTTGGGACCCATTTTATTCCTCGTCTACATAAATGACCTATGTCAGTTACCAGTAGGTAAAATCATCACATATGCCGATGACACCGTTATACTATTCAAGGGTTCAAACTGGGATTACACATTTGAGAAAGCAAACGAGGGCATGGAAATTGTTAAAAATTGGCTAGGAAACTTTATGTTGACGCTTAATGTTGGCAAAACCAAATACATGCCATTTAGTATAACAACCAGAGGTCAACCCACTACTAATAAAACTATTGTAATACACGAATGCGATAGCATAGAGTCTTGTAACTGTCAGCCTCTACAAAGAGAAATATCTTGGAAATATCTAGGCATCACTCTAGATTGCTTTCTCCGTTGGGATTCTCATATACATAACGTGGCTACGAAGGTGCGAATCCTTGGATATGTTTTCAAAGAACTGAGGAATATTCTGGATTCCAAAACGCTAAAAACTGTTTATTATGCTTTATGTGAATCGCTTATTACTTACGGCATAATTGGATGGGGTGGATGTGGTAAAACCCTGCTAGAGCCATTGCAAGTTGCGCAGAAATTTATATTAAAAATTATTCTACGTAGACCATATCGCCATCCCACTAATGAACTGTATAAGGAAGCTAAAGTTCTTGATTGTAGGCAACTTTTTCTAAAAACTTCCCTCTTAAGGCTATTTTTGGACAATAACTCAAATTTAGGAATAATTCAGAACCGGCGACCAACGAGACAAGTTGTAGAAAATAGCTTAATAATACCCAGAAGGAAAACATCATTTGGTCAAAGACATTACTCTTTCATTGCGCCGAGATTTTACAATCTGATCAATATGGAAATAAAAATGAATTTGACATTTAGGGAATTCAAAAATAAATTAAAGAAATGGTTATCGAATCATGACAGACTAACCATACATCAAATGTTAGAAATAATAGTATAATAAAACTTAGGTGCACAAATTATTAACATATTTTTAAACTTATATGTTAAGTATTTTTTAACATTGAACTAACTACCAAAAAATATTTGACTTTGACAATGAATTATACTTTTAGACTAGGTATTTTTATATTAAATCTTATATTACTTAAAACATAATATTAAATAATAATGACTGTTTCTTTCTTTTCTCACATATAACTTTATTTATATTATTTAATCGATTTTAAATTATATTTATTGCCGATTTAATAATGGAATTGCATTTTATTTATTATATATTTTTAATATTTTTTTATTATTATTATTTTTTATTTTATTCTGAAGACCACATTTTAGGGCAATTTAGTGTCATTAGCTTTTTACTAAAACTTGTACATTTGTAGGCAACCAAGCAATCAAGCAAACTTGATTGTAATATTGGAGTCCTGTCCACCCTAGAACGGGCTAGTCCCAGTTGGGTGACAGAAACAAATAAGCAAAAGGTTAAGGTTTTGCCATTCGGTTCCTGTTATTTTTGTAAGCTAATCAATGTTTTATAGTAATTAATTCTTAAATAAATAAATAAATAAATTATAAGTGTTAATGTAATTAGAAGACGGTTTTTTCCGTGTGGTCTTTATCTAGGATTTTAAATAGTAATTATTTTCGTTATATATAAAAAATCATCCTGCATATGTCTGTGCTCGCAAAACTCATCATCATCATCATCATTTATTCATTCCATAAAAGCATTTCACAATACTGAGGAACATGTCAAATTTTACAATCATAATTTACCGGATGATAAAACCGCTTTGATTAATTAAAAGGAAAAAAAATAATTGCAATGAGAGGTGATTACTTAAAAATAGTCAAATTTACAAAATTATCAATAATCAAACAAATAAGAATCAATACCATAAAAAGAAAAATTCTGAAACATGCGTAATTAAAAACAATGTCAATAAAATCTAAAATATAGTTCGAAAGTATAGTCATAATATGGTTATTTATAATCAAGCAATTGTGGACGCAATATCATAAAAGTCGTCCTGTTTGTAAAGGGCATGTTTGACTAACTGATTTTTCAAGCAGATTTTATATGTTGCCATCTCAAGTCTTTTCGTTGATGATGGCAAAGCATTGAACAATTTAAAACTAATATATATATATATATATATATATATATATATATATATATATATATATATATATATATATATATATATATATATATATATATATATATATATACATATATATATATATATATATATATACATATATATATATATATATATATATATATATATATATATATATATATATATATATATATATATATATATATATATATATATATATATATATATATATATATATATATATATATATATATATATATATATATATATATATATATATATATATATATATATATATATATATATATATATATATATATATATATATATATATATATATATATATATATATATATATATATATATATTAAATGTTGGAAACGTCCGAAATTTTGAATTATTTCGAAACGTCATCCTCCATTTATGAAACGGCCTTTGCCGATGTGATCAAAGTGTTTTATTTTAGTTTTTTCGCTTTAATTCGCCTCAATTGGAGGCATTTTGTGTTGCAAAAGGAAAAGCTCGATTTTTGAGATATATGGATGATGAGTGATCGTTCGTCGACGGTAAAGGGACCCATAAACTAACATGCACAATCGAAAGTCGTGCACATCCGTAAGTATATCTCATTCAAACATAAGCGTTTCCCAATCCAAGCTGGGATTTCCTTCGCTGCTGTTCAAGTAGCTTTTACTAATCATTAATATTTAAGAAACACTAATCGCCTATTATTTTCCAGCATTCATTCTCGTCTCGCATTGTTGTGTGCCGCTGTGAAAGACTGCCATTTTGATCGGGTTCTAGTGCCACAGCAGGAAGCACCAGCAAACACTGAGTGAGGAGAAGAAGAAGGCGTGGAGTCACTCCTGGTCACCACAGACCAGATAAGTGCCCTTTCATTATTTTATCATTTCATTTATTTAGTGATTAACATAATTTCAATTTGAAATATATATATATATATATATATATATATATAAATATATAAATATATATATATATATACATATATATATATATATATATATATATATATATATATATATATATATATATATATATATATATATATATATATATATATATATATATATATATATATATATATATATATATATATATATATATATATATATATATATATATATATATATATATGATAAGGTTTTGTAAATAATCCGTTCATAGGATGATGATTCGCAGTAAAATAAAATTAGTAAAAGCTACTTGAACAGCAGCGAAGGAAATCCCAGCTTGGATTGGGAAACGCTTATGTTTGAATGAGATATACTTACGGATGTGCACGACTTTCGATTGTGCATGTTAGTTTATGGGTCCCTTTACCGTCGACGAACGATCACTCATCATCCATATATCTCAAAAATCGAGCTTTTCCTTTTGCAACACAAAATGCCTCCAATTGAGGCGAATTAAAGCGAAAAAACTAAAATAAAACACTTTGATCACATCGGCAAAGGCCGTTTCATAAATGGAGGATGACGTTTCGAATAATTCAAAATTTCGGACGTTTCCAACATTTAATATATATATATATATATATATATATATATATATATATATATAAATATATATATATATATATATATATATATATATATATATATATATATATATATATTATATATATATATATATATATATATATATATATATATATATATATATATATATATATATATATATATATATATATATATATAAATATTTGATAGTTTTGTGTATATATTCTTTTTAGAATTGATCAATAAGATGATTATAAAGTAA